>JAMJFZ010001520.1:0-69408 GCA_026225945.1 Cricetomys ansorgei
GGGCATAAGAATTGTGTCAGACTTCGTGAAAGTTTAGGTGTTGAGTCCTTAAGAAATGGTCTCTATCACAAAAGATAAAAAATAAAAAAAATAAAAACAAAATAAAACCCACCACCACCAACAACAACAAAAAAATCTTCAGCACATTCCAAATTAAATAGCTACTACACATTTTTCCCTTTGAATCCTACGCCATGGGAAATTGCGGAGACTCAGGCAGGTCAGAATCCAGTGTAGATATTTTTGCCCACAGGTTAGTGAGCTATGGTTAGTACCAGACATAACGCAACAAACCATCAACATAATAGTCAGAAACAGAGGTAATAAAATTCAATCAACGGACAGCTAATGAAATCAGTGTGTTGCTTACGTATGTTCTTTTATTTTGATATCAACAATGAATTATTTTAGTATAAATATTCTAGAAAGATTGTACAGAGCACGTATATCTAAATAGTTATTTGCATGGTTTTATTATTGAACTATTTTCAGATCTGATGTCTAAATTAGGAGACTCATTAGTCTTTACTAGTTTTGTTTCTGTTGAGCAAACTTTGAACGTGGCATGTGGGTTCAAAGTTAGGGTCATAGGTTGTTTTGGTTTGAATGTGAAATGTCCCTCCACAGGCTCATACATTTGAACACTTGGTCCCCAGATAGCGGTGCTATTTGGGAAGGTTGCACAACATTTAGGTGCTGGTGCCTCATTGGTGGAAGTAGGTTTCTGAGGGTAGGCCTATAGGTTTTATAGCCTGGTGCTGCTTCCTGTCTGATCTCTGCTTCCTGATTGGAGATGTGGTGTGTCCAGCTGGCCTCCTTCTCTTGTCCGCATGCCTTCCCTACCGTGATGGGATAGTCTCCTCAGACTCTAATCTAGAATAGACCTTTCATCCCTTAAATCATTTTTTGATCAGGTATTTGAACATAGCAACGATAGAAGTATTGCAGAAAACTGGACCGGGCAGTGGGACTGTTGCTATGATAAGCCTAACCTTTACCTCGGGGTTCTTGGGGTTAGGGAAGTGTTTTGTAGGAGCAATGTGGAAGAACTGGGATCTCTGAATCAGAAAAGCCCGAAAATGCTGTAAGCAGAGCTGAACAGGCCCTTCTGGTGGGGGTTTAGAAGACCAGAATGTCCAGAGAAATGTGGAGGGCTGACTCATGAGGTTGCAGAGGGGAACAAGGAGTCGATCAGTAACTGATCAGTCGATCTGTAAATGGAAAGTGCAGGTCTATGTGGAGAGGTGGTGAGTAAGCTTAAATCGTGAAGAAGCAGGGGCGGAAGACAAAGCTCTTGTAATTGTTAGAGAGATTGGCTCCATTAAAGAGAAACACACTTTCCACACTGAGGTAGGAGGAAAGGTACCCTACAGGCAAGAACTCACCCACCAAAGGCTCTACCTAACTTACAAACATGCAAATCTATTTGAAAGGTGAAAGCTTGAACTGAGAATGTTGCATATGGGGTTCCACGCTCAAAAAACTGCCCGGGAAAGGGATTTCACACAGATGCAGCCGCCAAGGCAGTGGTAACTTCGTTCAACTTGGCAGCACTGTCTACATGGTTTTCACTTGGAGAAATTAAAGATGTAAGATGGAGGAGATCATTGAGTCTGGTTCCACAGTTGAAACCAGACAAGGAGGTCCTGAAAGGCGATTATGTAATTCCATAAAAGTGAAGCCTAGCCCACACAGACAACCCTAGGATGTTAGAGATTTCAGTGGCACATCTGCTGAGGAAAGCTGCAAGCATAGAGAAGATCTGGCTCTGGGGGAGGTTGTATGTGCTGGAGCCGGAAGAAGAAAAGTACTTAAACCCTTCAAAACCCAGGCAATTCCATCAAGAGCACCAGATGCCAGACTGTCGCTGCAGGATTCGGTGTTTGTCTTGCTGGGTTTTGGTCTTACTTTGGTCCAGTCGTTCCTGGCTGTCTCCCAATTCCTCACTTTCAGAAGGAGAGTGATTGATCCACACCGTTGTATGTTCAAAGTAGGTCATTTGGCTGTAGGGGGCTACACAGTTCAGATTGCCTTTGTCTCTCAAGAGACTTCGTGTTTTTCAACAGTGTTGGGACTGTTGACGACTCTGAGGACTTCTGAAGTTACAATGGATGCATTTGGCATCATGAGGTGGCCATGATCCTGTGGAGGCCGGGTGTGGAATGTTGTCATTTGAATGTGAAAACATCCCCCACTCCCTGTAACTCTTTGCTCCCTGACTATAGATACAATGTGGCCTGTCAGCCTCCTGCTCCTGCTGTTATGCTTTCCCGGACATGATGGAGTGATCTCAGACTGCAAGGTTGAATTCTGTAAATTGCTTCTTGTCAAGTATTTGGTCATAGTAACAAGAAAAATAACTAATACATAGGTCTTCCCTGAAACTGGGCATCAATTCAGCCACCTGGGCTGGGGCAGAGACTGCTGGCTTTCTTGGATAAAATCAGAGGGGAAAGCCCTTTCTGGTTCCTGACCCACAGTGAAAAGAAAACTGTATTTTCTAGCTGGTATTCTTCAGCAGGGTCAACTTCAATCCGGGTGCAGGTGCCTGGGATGCAGAATCTTCAGGCTTTGAGAGGCCAGAAATGTAAGATTCTCTGGGTTTCTAAGATGATCCCCAGGCTCTGACAGGATATCTGCATCACCGCCTCTCTGCTGTAAAATCAGCTAGTTGTTGGAACACAGTCCAAGAATGAAATCATGTGAGAATTCTGGGTGTCTTGTGGAAAACTCCAACAAAACAAAACTTGTGCCCTCGGTTTCTTCAAAAACATGGAATTGTTCTTGGAATGTGCTTTCCTGCTTCTCCCAGGTGTAGCAGATAGGAGGGAGTTTACTTCAGCTGTTGTTATTCATGTGCCTCTATGGAAAAACATGTCTTTGCCACATGTGGTTTGTCCTTGTGATTGAATACCTTACTCGTGTGATTCTTCTTAATCCTCAGAGTATAAATGGCCTAATACTCTGAATAAAGTTGGCTATCACATGAGGCGTCAGTCTGCCTCATTTTTAGGTCCCTTTCCACCAGGTTCATGCCACCAACCAGAGCGGCCAGCAGTTATTCACTGTTCAGCATTCCAACCTTTGTGCCTTTTTCCAGAAGTCCCTCACTCCTGACCAAATTCCTCATGCTCTTCCTTCTTCTCCTTGTTTGACGAATGCTGGTCCGTCACCCAGTCTTATCCAAGAAAATCAACAGGCTCTGCTACCAAACCAGCTGAGTGAGTTAACCCAAGTTTCAGGGAAGACCTATGACTCCGGCGTCCGAGCCACACTTTAGATTCTAAGTTTGCACAAAGTCGAGCCAGGAAAAGTCAAGGGAGTTTCAATCAGACTTGGAACTGAACTGTTAGTAAAAAAGCATGTAACAGTTCAGAGTTCTGTCCCTTACACGTCCTAAAGTAGCTCTTATACCAGGATCCTTGCACTTCTAGGCCAATCCAGTACAAAAAGTCCCCCTCTTACGAGAGTTTCTCTCCACCCGTGCTTTCCGAAATCACGATGTCTCTCTTGCAGGGACTTTTCTACTCGGCACACTGTCCGGTTTCTTTTACTCACGGCAATGAGGAGCAAGCCAGTCAGCAGGGTCCCTGCACGGCTTCTCCTTCAGTTCCTTCCCCCAGGTATCTGACATGCATTCCTGCCTTGGCTTCTCTCAGTGGACAGTAACCTGAGATATGGAAGGCAAATAAACCCTTTCCTCCCTAAGTTGCTTCTGGTTGGTATTTTATCACAGCAAGATAAACCCTGACTTAGACAGAGCTGGTCTCAGTGTGCTATGTATGAGTTTATTTGACAATAAAGATTAAAATGAAAATAAGGTATGAAATTAAGAGTGTTGGGAAGGAGAGACAGCTTGCCTGCCTCACTCTAGAACTTAGAGATTTAGGCAGGATATGACCTTTAAGGGCCAAGCCTACATTTGAGAGTGCCTACATTGAACCTTTGAGAGGATCAGTCCTGACCCTGAGTCTTCACCTTCCCATCTTCCTGTAGATACATACGGAATGGTAAGAGGCAGGAGGATGCTCAGAATAGCCAGAGTGTTGAACATGCTGTGCGGAAATGCCATATTTTTATTGTATACAACCTTCTCAGAAAGAAACATGCTGTTCTGGGAACCTTAATACCTGGGAACTGCCCCAGAGGCTTTTAGTATATGTCACCTAACGGTACCACGTTTTTAGAGGCATTAGCTGCCTAACCACTGCTTGGCTTTTACTTACTACACTCAGGATTTATAGCCTTTGGCCTGTGATGGTTTCTCTAAGAGCAGAATGATCCTAAGCTTTGGGTTGGCTGCTGGTGTCACAAGAACACTGGAGGTCCATTGGGTGGCTGGGGTCCATTTTCTGCTCTCCGCTTGCTCTGTTGGAGAAAAACCTGCAAGGACGGGCATTCCTCTGTGTCCTGGAGAGTAGCTCTTGTCACAAGGCAGACACACAGGGGAGGAGGTGGTGCACAATTGATGGTTAGTCCCCTAACCATCCTGTTTTGAAAACATTAGTCATGTGTGCATCCCTCTTTCCCTTTTCCCATTTCATGTCAGCTGGGGATCGGGTTGATTGGTAGTCCATCTTGCCCTGCTTGCTTGAGAGAGTGCTTTACCACTGGAGATGTTTCCATTTGGGGAACAGACGACTCCATTTAGACCACAGCCATTTGATTTATTTTGATATGTCACAGAGAGCCTGCAGTGGCCCCTGGTCAGTCTGGCTTCCCTTCTGTCCTCCACCGAAGGGTTAAGCAAGGGCAGTGTGAGGAGTGAGCCCTGGCTCCAGCTGCAGCATGCACAGCTGACCATATTAGGAGTGCATGAAGGGAAGATTTGGTTCCTGGTACAGCAGGAGCTTTCTGTCAGACTGAATTGCAGGAGCTATATTTAGCACCAGACTCTGGGGAACAGTGGTTTAAATGTGGGAGTGGGTTGCTGGGATGCCGATATGTAGGGGACCTCTACCCAATCTCCCAGGAGCTGCAGATTGATGCTTGGGGAGAAACAGTGCCTCTCTCTCCATCACCTCTCAGGTTTTGGAAGAGTGTTCTTTGCTGGGGGAGGGGATAATTCAGCCCCTTTTGGCCCTCTTGATTTTTTTAGTACGGAGAAAAAGAACCATGATTGTTGAATGAATCATATCTCAGAAGTCTGTAAAGCATGATTTTTCTCCCCTCAGCCTCCTTTCCCTTTCACATATCCACTAATGTGATTTGTGGGGTCTCCTTATATGATTTCTCCCCTTAGGAAATAGGACTCAACACTCTCTGTTCTGAAGGAAATGAACCTTTAGTAACAGGAGGATCGGCTTCAGGTTACAGTGGTCCTAGGTCTAGGAATGGGTCTTCTTTATACAGATAATCCTATAAGAGGAACATAGTATCTATGATTTGATTTCATAGGAGTCCACACACATTTCCACAGACTTCTACTAGAGCAAAAATTACAGAAAAGTCATCTCGTAGGTAACGCGAATACATTCAATGACGCTGAAGCAAACATTTCAAGGGCTGTGGGTACCTGTGCTCTCATTTGTAATTTGTTTATCCGGTCTCTATGGCCATACCCCTCCCCTTTCTCCCCCAAAATATACCACTTCAACTGCCTGAGAGTTTAAATGGGAGAGCAAGGCTGTTTCTAATTACAATTCTTGGGAAATTGTAGAACACTAGACTCTCATATTTGTGTTTCCTACAAAGCCACTTAATTATTCCAAATTATCTGGTGGTAGGAGTAGTATATAAAAGTTCCTAGGCAAAATATTCCATAAGCCTGAAGTTCAGGTTAGAAAGCTTATTTGAATAAAAAACCAAAGGCCTGGCTTATTGAGCTACTGTCTTCTACTGCTGGAATGCTTTCTCTTCGGAGTCTCAGCTAAGAGGAAATGGTTGGGCTGTTTGGATGGCTTCGGTTAAAACTAACAAATTTTAGTAAAATCCAGGGCATACTTATATGAAAATACTTGGAAGAAAAACAAAATCTCAAGGAATTCAACTGGGTCAACAGATTCATCTTGGAGCGAGACCAGTAGTTATCTTGCAGTGAAAGGGTACATAGCAAATGATATTGTAGCCAGAAGTAAAGGTTAACCACGATCCACTGAGGCAAGTCTAAGGGGAGCTAGTGAAGCTGGGTATTGGGGTAGAGAATCAGAGATGGCAGCAGATTCAGTACAGGAGGGAGGAAAGGCTGAGCCCTGTATACAGAGAGCAGGGGGAACACCTGAGAAGAAGCTAGGGTCTGGAGAAGATCCCATCCAAAGCAGCAGAGCCTGCCTCAGCAAACAGACTGAGTGTGGCATGGTGGACCTTCATGTATGACTGTCCATTGATGGCTTGAAATTGTTTCCTCCACGATTGAAACATCCTATCCTGCAAGAAGCTCCTCATCAGGAAGGTAAACAACTCAAAATAGCTTCAGGAAGTCCCTGAAACTGACCAGATTAACTAGGTCCCTCCCCGCTAGAGTAAGCAATAAGAGCTGGGAGTCCCTCTTAGACAAAGCAGAGCCAACCTGCCAAGAAGACGCTTAGACAAGACCAACTGCCTTGAAGAAACAGAAATCAGCTGCCATGCCTAGAAGAGGTTTAGAATAACTGAGTCACTTGGAATGGACACCCTCCCACCTGTTGAGCTGCTGCGGTCTGCATGTACTCCAGGTCTCCAGCTTTGTGAGGTGGTGCTCATGCTGAGGTGAGCTTTGGTGATACAACTGTCTTTGAGTTATTTCTGCTCCTTTAAGTAACCTCCTTGCCCATACTCCTGTAAATAACCCCAATAAAAACTCATTAGTTCACCAAGTTGAACTTTGGTACCTGTACTTCGGTCTGTCATGAGATCCCTATCTGGAGTGTGGAGATGTGTGGGCTGGATCTTACCGGGAATAGTTTTGTCACACAGCAGAAACTAAGGCAGCTATGATTACCCCCATGAAACCCTCAAGAGATCAGGTCTAGTAACATTCAAAGAGTGGTCAGAAGACCCTCACACGAACGTCAAACATGTCTATACTCCTTCCTGACCCCGCCCCCACCTCAGCTGCATGTAAGTCAGCCCTCATGGCACTTGACGTTTCTCAGGCAGTGTTGGCATATATAGGATGTAGACGGCTGATCAAAGGCAGGGCTCTACTGAAGTCCCTTTTGTGAGGTGTCACCCATGCTGGGGTGGGCTTCTCAGTGATGCTGCTGCCTTCGAGTCACACATTCCTCTGTAAGAATCCCAAATAAACTCACTGGTTTGCCGAGCTAGGCTTGAGCAGAATTGTTTCTTTGGTTTGCTGTTGCTATCTCAATCCGGAATCTCTATCTGGAGTGAAGAGAGGTCAACTCATCAGGGAAAATGATACGGCACCTGGCTACAGGAAACCTCAGAGACGTGGAATTTCTCTAATGTAGGCAGGTGGTGAAGGAGAGCAGGGTTGGCAAGAGAAGTGCCATGCTCCTTCCCCTGAAGGGACAACCATCTAGAGGTGTCCATATGCTAGAAGGCAAAGGAGACAGATAGGGAGCACTGAAGCAGATAAAATGCTTGCGATCTCCAGACAAGTGTTAGATCGAAATAGTTTCTAAGAATCTAGCTGGCAGAGAATTGCAATTCACAATCATGTGGTAAACAGGGTTTGGGTCCATCATTCGCCACACACCAAGCACCTCGATGAGCATACCAAACTCTTACATCATCATTAAACGAGAGGAAACTGACGCAGGAAGAGGCACTTGAGTAAGACACTGTGGTGTTAAGTTTAAAATCGACACTTCTGACTGGAGTCTTTGAACTGAACCACGTCACTCCTCCAACATGCACAGTGCTATGGATTCGGGGATAATTCGAGGTTTGATCTCGAGGGAAAGAAGCATTCTCATTTTAGATCTGTAATTTTCCCCACACGTTGCATCTGATGGTGCTACTTATCAACCATAAGTGCTTATCACCCACAAGGCATCATGCTAAGGTTTGGGGCCGCAGGGATAACCTAGACACAGGCCTCCAAGGAATTCTGTGGTAGACGGTTGCACAAATCACGGCATACTCATCCTCAGAGAACCGAGTGCAATGTGCAGATGGCAATGAGGAAAATCAGAGAAGGCTTACGTGATGGTATCTGAGGAAGCTTGAAGGAACAGTCACTTCCTGGTAGACAGAAAAATAAAGGTAATTCCAGGTAAAATTGGGCAATTCCTTTGGAAACACGAGTCATTGGAAACTCCACAAGTGGCACTTTTCTACAAACTCTGAAACTAGATTATCTGGAAAGGAGTGTGTAAAATATACTGATACCCGATCATATGAGACCTTACATGCTTGTGTAAGGGGTTAGAATCCACTGACTTCTCAACTGCAGCTCCTAAAATGTCCTTGTCAGAGCCAACAGGGATGACTTTGTGGCTTGTCCAACAAATCGGCAAATTATAACTCTGGGAGAGCTCCCCAAATAGTAGTGAGCAGATCTTGATAAGATCCAGATAAATAGGGGGGGGCCAAAGGCTTGTCCCCCAAGGTCACACCTGGCTTTCAGGATGGATAGATAAGCTGTCCTCTGCTCTGTGACAGCCATGATGACGACTTGTCTCTGCATTCATTTGGATCTCCAGTTTCCTTCTTAACCTACGAGAAGCTGATTAAATTAAACCCTGTTGGCATCCACGCTCTTAAAATAGAAACTCACTTAGACGGATCGGCAGCCAGGATAACAGTGTCCGGTGTCAGCGTCGCACCTCATTTGTGCCACCCTCTGTAGTTGTAAAGATTAGATGTTTTTACGGATGTGGCCAGAAGATGGTAAGTTTTCACAGTCAATCACTCCTCAACTTCTTTGTAGCTGGCTGAAGAAGATCACAGAGCCAGGTGGACTTGTTGTAAGTTCATGACCTTAAATTCTGGAGAGAAACCCTAAATGGTGGTAATGATGGCCAGAGAGTAAGTAAGGAGTAAGGAAGTAAGTACTTCCACAGTTGAAGATCTGCTTTCATCTATGATATCGGGTTGTTTTTATTCTGTCTACTCTATATTCCAAATTAACCAAAGTCTCCTCTTCTCCTGAGTGACAACCACGTCTTATCATTATTATTAAGAAAATCGAATCCAGTCAAACTGGTACTGGGCACACACCCTAAAGAAATTAAATCAGCAGATCAAAGAGATATACTTCTGTCTCATGAGAACACTGTGCAAAATAGTCAAGATATAAAATCAAAGTATCCAGCACTGGATGAATAGATAAAGAATATGTAGTACATATATACAGAGGATATTATTCAACTTTAAGAAACAGGGAAATCATGCCCTTTGGGACAACATGAATAAATCTGGAGATCACGAAGTTAAGCGAAATAAGCCAGGTATAGATGTCATGTGGTCTCACTTGTAAAAGTGAAAACAGTTGGATTCATCAAAGCAGGGAGTGCAGTGATAGTTATCAGGGGCTGGACATTGGTAAATTGGACAGAGGACCAAAACAAACAAACAAACAAACAAACAAAAAAAGACAGAGGGAACAGATGTAAGGGATCAATTGTATGCCATGGCGACTATAGTTAACAATGATACACTGCACTCTTGTGTATAATGGCTGGGAAGTAGATTTTTAAGTATTCTCACCACAAAATGAAAAGCATTTGAGAGAATAGATATATTAAACAGCTTGATTTACTCATTTTGTATTGCATGTATATTTCAAAAGAATACAATATGCATACATGCATACATATAATTTTTATCAATTAAAAAAAAATTCAGGAGATGTGGAAGCTGAAGAGATAGATCAGTGGTTAAAAGCACTTTCTTCTCTTCCAGAGGACCTGAATTCAGTTACCAGAACTCAAGTAGGGCGGTTCACTTCAACTGCAGGGGATCTAACATCCTCTTCGGGCTTCTGGGGGTACCTGCACACATGTGGCACACACATGCCACATATGTAATAAAAATATTTTAAAAATTAAAAAACACAGAAAACAGAAACTCTCAGAGCAGAACAACGGGCCTTCCTGTGGCCGTCCGTATGTGACTTACATCTGTACCTCTCAGAGATCAGCATCTGCACTCTGCGCTGCACTTCGTATCCCCTGACTACAAAACAAAACAACAAAACAAAACAAAATCCACAAATACGGCAACAACGAAAGTGAATCTTTCTTTGCCTGACTAACTCCCATTGCTCCTCTCCTTTCTATGCCACGTTTCTCAGAAGTCAAACCTGTTCTGATGCCTCTAATCACACTCTTCATTCTCTCTTGAATCCTTTCTGGTCAGGCATTTTCACTATCCTGCCAAGTTAAGAATATATTTATATCAAGGTCAATGAACGGCCCCTAAGAAGTTCAGTTTGAACAGGGCTCCTGCCTCACTTCCCTTGAGCATCTGGCCACGCTTTCATTGAACTCCTTGCTTTACCTGGCACCCAGGACCTCACCCTTGCCTGCTTTCCACGGTGTCCCTCTGGTAACCACTTGTCAGATCCTTTTTCTGATTCTTACATGTCACCTCAGCCTTAAGTTCTGGGGACACCCTGAGCTTAGCACATTAGCCTCAGCTGTTTGCTTTTCACACTTGCTTTGTTGGTGGTCTCATCTGGTCTCAGTACTGTAAGTTTTATGTCATGTGCTCTGATCATTCCTCGAGTCCAAAGCCCTTGGTCAGGCTTGATTTCCTTTTATCTCACGGAGCCTGAATCTGATGCATCAGCACATTCTGTTGGCTGGAACTTCGGAGTACTTCCAAGATCCAGTGTCTCTTGTCAGCTCACTGTTAACATCACGCCAAGTCACTGACACTGCTGCCTAGATGATTGTAGTAGCTTCTGAGATCGTTCAGCTACTGTTCTGGCCCCTTTTTAGTCTGCAGTTCCAGAAGCAGCCAGATGAGCAATTCAACACCTAAGTCAGAACATGTGCTTTCCTAGCTCAAAAATTTCCTAACGTGTCTCCATCTAACTTGGGATAAAAGTCAAAGTTCACCTTCTGCTTGCCAAACAGACCCCTTCTGTTCTGCCCCAACTCTCTCTGTCCTCTCTAGACTAACTCTTTTCTGGCTTCTACTCTGACTGCTTTCTTGTTATTCTTTCCCTATGCACATCTTGCCTTGAGGTTTTAAATTCGCTTTGTCTCTGCCTAGAAATCCCCACCCCCACTCCCAGGATGTGTATGGCTCCAGTGGCTCTGGAAGGTTTTTACTGACTGTCCCTGTTTCTATCTTCTCCAAGTGGGGCCTCTTTAAAATTGCTCCCAGACCACTTCCTTTCGGATCTCTCCGCCTTATCATTTACTACTCTTTCCCACTGAATATATTTGGAAAATACACTCCACGGGGCAGGGATTTTATTTTTAGTATTTCAATCACCGTAAATGCCTTCAGTGCCTAGAATTGTACCCACTATTTGATTGGTGTGTGCTGGAAGAATGGACTCTAAAGCGTGGGTGGCCTAGACTGACAGTGGGACTTAATGGGGTTCAAGCCAGGCAGTAACTAATCTACTCCCCTAGATCCTGATGATTATCAGTGTGACTTTCCCTGAATTTCTCCAATTATAAATGTGGACTCGAATATTTTTACCTGTAGCTATCAGGATGAAAGACTAACACGTGTGAAGCACTTAGAACCTTGGACAATAGAAAATGCTCAGTAAGTGCTATCAATCACTTTTTTATTGTATTAATCATTATTATCAAAGTGCTTGTTTCTCTGTTTCCGTGATACCATGTTTTGTTTTTCTTGTTTCTTCCATATCAATGACGATGGTTCTCTTCTCCTCGCTGCTGACTTATTCTCCTTCACCAGACTTTTGCTTGACAAAGGGCACCCTAGCATTCAGGGCACAACCCTTTACTTTAAAAAAAAAAAAATCTAATGGTTTCATCTAGTGCCCTAACTTGTAGGTGTAGATTCACACCAGATGTCAGATGTAGATGTTGATTCAGGGCAAAGGCTTTTATTCTTTGTCTAATTAAATCACCGGTCCTTAGTCCTGGAGCCCTGGAGTGTTTCAGCCTCCATACAATCTAGAATGCTTAATCTTCTACTGCAAATTAATCCACCCCGACTAGCTCTCTCTGAACTCAGACTCTTCAGACTGCTTCTGTGTCTTTGTGAGGTCTCAGTGCCCCATTCTGCCTGCTCAGACTGCTTGCTTCATACTGCCTGTGTCACTGACTCCTCTATAACTGACTCTTTGTAACTGACTCTGTCTGAGCTGAGAGCCTGCCATATATATTGTGACAGTGGGGTGTGTTCTCACTCTACTAACTCTTCCTCTGATTAGTCACTATGCCTGCCATTCACTTTGACTGATTTCAGACATCGCTTCCTGTGTGGCTCTGACTCCCTGAGCTTTGCTTCCTGTGTCTGCTTCTGGCAGATTTTGTTTTTCTTAGGGATTAAGGGTGTGGACCACCACCACCTTCTGAATACTGGGATTAAAGTGTGTCTACATTCCATCCAGACTACACAAGCCTCCTAATGTGGACCTTTGGAATATAGACCCTTCCTAACTTTCACACAGGGCTATTCCTCTACACTAACAACAAATACCATTTATGTTGGTGAGTTCAAATTTGTGTCTGCAGCCCAGGCCTCATGCCCTTCATTGCAAGCTAACCCTTCTTGCTGCAGTCTTGGGATCATTGCTTGGGTATCCTTAGAGACTGTATGGCTGTGATTTTTTTAAGTCATGGCTACAGGCTCTTTGTTACTTCTGTTTTCCTCCCTTTGAGTGTAAGCTGGACTTAGTGACTTACTTTTAATGAAAAGAATCTGTCAAAAGTGACAATTTGTAGTTTCAAAGACTAGATGAAGATTCACTTTGGCTTCCTCTCTCCTTTAGATTTGTCAGTCTGGGGGACCAGTGGCCATAGTTTACAGACACTCAAGCAGGCCTCACTCAGCCAGTGAGGAACTGAGGGTGCAAGGGTGTGGACCCTCATACACTGAGGCCTGCCTCTGATGCCATTGGTGACAGCCCCCCTTGGTACGTGAAAGGCAGTGTACTGAGGGCCCCTGTGCTAGAACCACTCAGCTAGCTGCTTCCAACTATCCCTGTGGAAACACAACATATATGCTTACTGTTTTCAATCACTAAGTTCTATGGAGGTTTCTTGTTAAGATCTCCAACAGTGACTATGGATTTGTCTGTTTCTACTGTTACTTTTATTAAATTTGATTATATGTATTTTTCAAGTCTTTGCTTCATCTCTTTCATCCTTACAGAGCCTAAAGCTTGCAATGGTATTTTCAGCCATTGGGCCATTTGCTCTTATTCTTTAGTCCTCTGTCCCAGGTCAACCTACCCTTAAATAAACATGTCCTAAAGCTGTTAGGGTTACTACAGCAGTGATGAAATGCCATGATTAAAGTCAAGATGGGGAGAAAAGGGTTTATGTGACTTATAGTTCCACATTGTAGTCCATCATTGAAGGAAGTCGGGTCTCAAATGGGTCAAGAACCTGAAGGCAAGAGCTGATGCAGAGGTCATGGAATGGTGCTGCTTACTAGCTTGCTCTTCATGTCTTGATCAGCCTGGTTTTTTATTTAAGCTAGGACCACCAGCCCAGGGGCAGCACCACCCAAAAAGGGCTGGGCCCTCCCCCATCAATCACTAATTAAGAACATTCTCTACAGGCTTGCCTACAGCCCAATCTTATGGAAGCACTTTCTCAGTCAAGGTTCTCTTCCTTTAGATGACTATAGCTTGTATCAAGTTGACATAAAACTCTATAGCATATATTCTAAGTATATCACTGTGTCATTTATAGGAATTCTGCATATCATAGATGATAAAGTTTCATTATGCTTAGTCATTGGGATTAATTTGATATAGTACATTTTATCCATCAGACTTTTGGTGGATTAATGTATCTGGGAACTGGGGGAGTTTTCTTGACAGTGTGATGTGGGAAGTATATTTACTCTGGGGCAAGCAGAACTTGTATTTTTTTCTTAATTCTGCCAATTAACAGCAAAATCACTTTATGTGATTTATATTGCTGAAATTTGCTGGCCCTCCGCTGAAGTGGAGATCACAGTGCCTGTTTCACTGTTTTTTTTGAGAAGTTGGCAGATAGACTGTACAGACCTTTGAGTACAGCTCCTGATACACAGTAGGAGTTCAAACTAACATATCTCTCCTCTACCCTGAACCCATGACTAGCCTTCCACTGCTACTTACGAGTTTAGGAAGGAGCTGGGTTGATACTAGCTGACTAGACAAAGGATAGCTCACACCAGTTGTGCTGCTAGTCTTATATCAACTTGATACAAGCTAGCGTTACCTAAAAGGACAGAACCTCAACTGAGAAAATGTCTCCATAAGATTCAGCTGTAAGATGTTTTCTTAATTAGTGATGGGGAAGGGCCCAGCCCTTTGTGGTTGTGGGTTCTATAAGAAGGCAAACTGAGAAAACCAGGAGGAACAAGCAGCACCTCTCCATGGCCTCTGCCCTGTTGGAGTTCCTGTCCTGACTTCTTTCAGTGATGAACAGTGCTGTAAAAGTGTAAGCCAAATAAACCCTTTTATCCCCAGCTTTCTTCTTGGTAAATCATCGTAGCAATAGAAACCCCATTACTGAGTGATTGGAAGCAGAGCTGAGACAGGAGGATTGGGAATTTAAGGACCAGTAAACTACACAGAACAAAACTATGACAAATACTGAGAAGCATCCTGAAGTTTAACATCGAAGATAATGGATGATATTATATCGCAATGTTTCAATTGCTGTGTAACAAAACTACCCCAAACTTGGTGCTATAGAACAATAATCATCTCACTGGGTTCATTGATCCTTAGGGCCAGGAGATATCTGAGGACCTGCTGGAAAATTCAAATGGGTAACAGGATTGGAGAGCTGGCTTCATCTGGAAACAATATGATTAGCTCACCACTGGGCTGGGCTCCTCTGGAACTGTTGCCTGCAGCATCCACTGTGACCTTTTCCATGGAAATGGGGATTCTCAGGACATGGTGTCTGCATTTATAAAAGAGACAAAATGAAAAGAGGTACTACCTAAAAGTACCAGGAAGAGGCTGCATGGCATTTACCAACTTACACCAAAGGATGACAGGGTATGCCCATTAAAATAGGGGCAGACTGTTGGGTTGGCCATTCTTCCATATGTGACAGATGAAGTGTTGGGACAAATTCAAGGACTGTGCCCAAGTTAGATTGAAGATCTCTTCACATATCTTACTGAGGATTAATCATTGTTTTGTAGGCTGAACATTGTTTTGTAGCTTATAGTTATTGGAGAGTTTTGAACTTGAGTGTAATTAAGAGTGTGATGATGGAATCACAGAGGGAAGCTATCTAAAGAAGGAAGGAAGGGATGAAGGAAAGAAAACAACAGAAATAGTTAAATCAAGAAAAGCAAAGGACCTGAACTAAGGCATCACTGGTATGTACAGCTTCAAGAATTGTCAGGGGCTGTGTATAGTGCCACTTGAGGAAAATGAAAATACTAGAAATCCAGCTGATTTGGGGTAAAGATAAATTATCCAATAGACAGTTGAGAGCTGAGGTTATACATTAGGAGCGCAAAAAAAAAAAGAAAGAAAGAAAGAAAAAAAAGAAAAAGAAAAAGAATTAGTTCTTAGTTTGGTGGTACTGGTTGGTGTCCTGAGATTTAATTAAATTGTTTAGGAAGAACATTTAGAGAAGAGAAATTAAGTAGACCCCGCAAGGTAACTAACATTTTAGCAGTTAACAAAGGTAGAAGTAGTATCAAAACACATAGAAAAATGTTTATAAAAGAGAGAGAAGCATAGAGAGAAACCAATGTTGAAGAGGTCAAAAGATAAACCAAATCCAACAAAGAACATGTGTCTGCAGTAGGGGAAGCAAGAGCAGCCAGGACTCCTCAGCATCACCTGCAGGTAACAGAGTGTCATCCCAATGGATCCAAGCAGGCCAGGAACCATGACCGCAGAAAGGCCTATAATGGGTACAAGCTACCAAAACAGAGATTGGCAAAATTAAGGAAGATGCACAGTGACACAAGTTGCCGATGCAGATGAGGCGTGAGCCATCAAGAACTTTATCTCTGGGATGGGGAAGTTGGGAAGCAGTATTTTCTATAAAAACGGAGAAAGCCAGGCTGACAAAGCCACGGGTGTTGAGCCTGCATATTCAACTTCAAAGAGGATTTATGACTCTCAGAAAGTCTAGGTTTCCTTCTGCCATGGAGACTTACTAATAGGGTGACTGGTTGTCCTTGTTTGTCTAGGCAGCCCTTTTGTACACATATTGCCCTGGCACAGTTATTAATAGTACCCCTTTTACTTTCAGAAATGTCCTGAATTGGAAGATAGATTATGCAGACATCTTATTTATTGGTTACTTGACTCCGAATTGGCCCAAGTACTAGGCTTTAAAGGATGGTTGTAATGACAGGTTGTAACTCCCTGAGAGAGGCTATTCGAGGGGTACTTGTGTACTCAAAATATAATAGGCATTCAATAAATGTTGACTCAAGAAAGAAATATTATACAAAGCTTTTCTCTCCCAACATGCTTTATGAAGTTTTTACATGCTTCCAACTCTATACAGTATTACAGACAGTGTAATAAAGTAATAAGCATCACAGAGTCTCAGAATTTCAGAGCTAAATAAAAACTCCCTTTCAATTAGACAGGGATCCTGTGGCTACAGCATAGCACATAGAACTGTTTCATTTCATGACTGCTGGACGTTCAGAAGCTCGCTAGCAGCACGCATTCAATACACGTTTGATTCTCTTTTCAGTGCTTTCACCATAGGGATACCTGATAGTGCCTGAGCATGCCACTCCTGGAATCCCCACATGTTCAATGGAGCAGCCACAAAGTCTCTGTATCAGCCTGTCACTTCCCAGGCCAAGGGTGTGGCTCAGTGCCAAAGCTATTTCTTAGCAAAATGGAGACCCTGGGCTTGATCCTCCTCACTACTTAGATCCCTTTCTTAGAGTCTGAGTCCATCTTGTCTTCTGTAGCACAGTGTGCACTCTTCTTGACCACGTTTTCATTCTCATATGTAATGGGTTCCCTGATCCTTTCCTGTTCTAATCATTTCTGGGCACAGTTAGTCCATCCAAAGACCTCTAAGACAGTCTTCCAAGATGTGTTTTGACCATGGTTTATTTTTGTTAAAAACTGGAAATCTCACAAGATACAGGAAATTAATTAGATTTCTATTATTGTCAAGCTAGGATTGTTCAGACTTTTTTAACCATGCCACACTTCTGACTCTTATGTAGTTTCCTACTAATTGTTTTTAATTAGGTGCTGCATTTGAAGTCTAGGTAGAAATCAAAGACATTTTCTGCATGTTTCTGCCAGGCCAGTTCTCTGCATCACTTCTTATGAAGGTCAGTTCACTGCACTGGGTTTGAGCTCTGTAGTTATCTCTGCTAAGTGTCAAGGTCTTAGAAGCAACTTGCCTTCCAAGTCTTCCAAAACATTTTTACATCATTGATTTGATATCTAGAATCATTTTTGACTCTTACTCTTATCTTTGTCTTGACATCTAGTAGGTGGTGAAGGTGTGAGAGTCATGAAGGTTGAGGCAGGAGGATTGTGAGTTTGAAACAGCCTGTCTTTAACAGACAAACAGGGAAGAAAAGAAAGAAAGAAAGAAAGAAAGAAAGAAAGAAAGAAAGAAAGAAAGAAAGAAAGAAAGAAAGAAAGAAAGAAAGAAAGAAAGAAAGAAAGAAAGAAAGAAAGAAAGAAAGAAAGAAAGAAAGAAAGAAAGGAAGAAGAAAGAAAGAAGAAAGAAAGAAAGAAGAAAGAAAGAAGAAAGAAAGAAGAAGAAAGAAAGAAGGAAGAAGAAGAAAGAAAGGAGATAAACCATTAGATATAGAGCAGTGTCTTTTTACAAAACAGTTCCACAGATCAAGTAGCTGGTTAGAAATCTAATAACTGTATAGAGACACATATCCCATTAACAAGGAAGTTTTTACAATGGAGACTGCTCCTCCATGAATGAGCTGTTTTCTGAGATATTTCCTGATTGTGGGTAGTGTAGACAGACAGGATAACCATCTGTGCAGGATGTTTTACTGGGAATTCCTATGTTGGGTGTGACTTTGGACTACATTATGTCTGAAAGTATTTCCAGCTACTGGATTCCTTGGACAAAATACACATACTATTAATAAGTATATTGGGATGTTTAAATTCCCATAGCTGAAAGGATATTACACATTTTCTTCACTAAAGATATAAATATAAAGTCATGCATGTCTCTAGCTATAATAAAATTTCACATATTATGGTGTTTGAGTAGAGTGTTTTGGAAAATTTAAGTCATTTCAAGTTCCAGATATTTTGCATTTAAAATATAGAATTTTATTTAAAAAACTTAAAGGCTTTGAATGCATCTTACTAATAGTCAGAATCATTGATTACGGATACTCACACTGGTAACTATTCAGACTATCTTGCTTCTCATAGAATTTTTCTAATGTATTTTATTCCCATTGATGAATTCATTTGCCCATTCACCCATGTAAGTTATGACCCTTCTCAAGTAGCCAGTAATTGTAAACTAACTTAAATAATTGTAGCCCCAAATCTAAATCTTCATTTTTCAGAAAAAAAAAAAAAAAAACTCCTTTGCAGTAAGAAAGAATATAAAGAAGTTACCGAGCCAGACTCAGGAGAGTACCACAGTCTGTTCTGTTCTGGACTATGGGCACTAACACAGCACACAGATTTTCCAGATGAAGACACATTTGACTAAATATAATGCAGAGTTCCCTACTAGATCACTCGGGTGCCCCAGCTGTCTCAGAGACACGATAGTGGATTTCTATGCCATCACCCGGAGGAAGACATTCAAGCAATTTCAAGTATGGATAAAGGAGGTAAGGATAATATTCAAATTGAGGAATACTTCGAATGGCTTTCCAAAATCTTGTCACTGGGGGCAATATAAGGAAAGAATTTACAGGTTTACATATTGTTTCCTATTTTTAAATTGAGTGTATAGCTTTCCGGTGCAGAGATGCTAATTAGCTGAACTTGAAATATAATGGTTTGGTTTATTTAATGAAACAGCCCCACTGTACTGATTCCCCTAATTTCACAGCTCCATTTTACACAATCAGTTTAAAGCTTCTCTAATCCATCTCTGAACTTTTGTTTTGGGTTTTTTAACAGTGTAGTCTTTCTGGCTCACGCCAGTTTGACTTTGAGGAATGGAATTAGCCTAGTGGAAGCGCTTATGCTCTTACAGGAACCACCGAGGACACAAGAGGACTCTGCATGGTAGAGTGATGGAGAGGTATCATCGGATTCCAGGAATGCTCAGGAGAGCTCTTTTACCTGTCGTGAGGCTGAACAAGGGTTTATGAACTTCTCTTTCGCTCTCAAGGGAGCACTATAGAATTATTTGGAGTCTTTTTTTCTTTCCGTTGATCTTGTCCTCCTTCGGGCTGCTCTAAATATCTCACATTCTCAGAAGGGGAATTTCATTTTCTTACTAGCGGTCAACAGAATTCCATTGTAATACAGAGATAAAGTGGTGTGTGTGTGTGTGTGTGTGTGTGTGTGTGTGTGTGAGGTGGTCTATATGTGAAATGTGAACTGTGGTTACGAGGCCTGTGGATTCTGATGGAAGTTATTCTATAATGAGTACCATATGTTTCACACATTAGCAGCCATGCAAACTAGCAGCTATACGCCACTTTGATTGCGTGTGTGTGTGTGTCCCACACTCAACAGTATATTAGTACAGCACTGTTGTGTAACTCTGTGATGACTTAGAATGACAATCTCACTAGAGGCCCCCCACTTTCTGTAGGATTCATCCCAGCACTTGTCATATGTGTTGAAAGCAAAATAAAGGTGTCTCACTATGTTTTGTCTGGCCATGGTACGGTTATCTTGCAAATTGATTTTAATCCACAGACGTGTTAGGGATAAAGTAGGCAAATGAGGGACTTGATACCCCACTGGAGAGAAGCTAAGCTGCATAAATGACTGAGCAAGAATGAGACTGTAGTCTTTGCTCTGGAAAGTGAAGGCTTTGGTGAACTTGCAGGTTTATTTAACCTCTCCAGTGCCTTCATTGTCTAATTTGGAAGAAGCAGGCAGGAGTATTTCAGCTACACAGTTTCTTAATGGAAGTTTTCTTTCCTGAGCAGAAAGCATTACTGATTGTGGATATAAGCTACAAAAGGTTATGAGCCATTGATGTCTAACTTACTGTAAAAGGTAAGACCTTTATACCTTGTTTAGAATGAGCAGACTTATACGGAGCAGACAATCTTGGCCTTTGTACACATTAATTATTCCCCTGCTGAAATTCCTGTTTTGAATGAGATGTTTCTCTTCTACTGATGACAATCTCTCCTTGCCTTGTCTGAAAGGCAGCCTGTTTCAGCACCTGTATCCTTTGCCCAGAGACCCATCAGCTGTTGTGAAACTAGGCTGCTCAGATCTCCTTGTGCAGTCCCAACCCTTCCCCCTCCTAGCCTTTCTCTGAACACAGCCCCATCTCTTCCTCACCCTTCTTGTAGAAGGATATATTCCAAACCCGGGAGTTCAAATTCACACTTCCAGTATAGCACACATGAAATTACAATAGAGATGCAGTCATTTTTTGATACTCTACTATGGTTAGCAAATGGTTTGGAACACTCATTTGTAAAACACATCTTTACTTTTAGTTATGTAAAGTTACTTCTATAGTAATACATTATATATGTAACAATTGTACAAATCATAAATGGTAAAATTAAAAATCAACATCAATTTAAAAATCTGTTAGTTCAGTCTGTACTCAAACACATGGTCTTGCATACCCCCTGGAGGATTTGTAAGTCACTTCAGAGGTCCTACCCTGTGGGGCCAGTATTTGCAATTGTGTCTTCTAATTAATGTGCATTCTGCAAAGACACAGTGTTGGTTTAAAGCTGTATCTTGTCTCCATGGAAGTTATCAACGTGTCTTGGGCACAGCAATAGCCTTAATGATGCCTATTTTGAATGCACTGAGAACTTTCGACCTCTTCATCTGTTCTCACGCCACAGCTCTTCACAAAAGTGTTTCCTATCCTTTTGCACCTGGCCAACCCCTTCCCATCATTCAAGACCAAGACCTGGTCCTTCATCTCCTCCAAACCTTTCTTCTGTCCTTCAGCTTTCTTGTTCTCTACAGAAGTCATTGGCTTTGCTTTTCACTTGACATATGTCTTTAATTGCCTAATGACATATCTCAGGTGACGTATTTCCAATTATATGTCTCCCCAGACACATTGTAAGTCCTTTATACATAATACCTCACTCTTGTTATATTTACACACAAGTGATTCTGTAAACACTCAACGAGCAGATGACAAAGCAATGGACCTCATGCGTCCATCCTTTTGACTCAAAAGTGTTATAAGTGTACATGGTGTTTTGTGTTTTCACAGACCTCAAGGAATAGCTCTTCTCCTTCCAGAGTGCCTCCAATCTCCTATTCTCACAGTGACCCAGTATGCAAAATCTTCCAGAATGTTTTGAAGTAATTTGAAAATGCAATGTGAAGCAATTCTCTTCAGCATGCACATAAAATCCTGGAGTAATGGTTACAGATTGCTGAGCTTTGGGCTCTCAGACATAATCATGCATATTTTAGACCATCTTGACAGATCAAATCAACACTTTGGAGCCTGACCAAAGAATGAATGTACCTGGTTTGTTTTAAAACAATTGCTTATGCATTCAGAATTTTTGGGATCTGGTTAAGATCTACATGCTGAAGTTCAGGGAGCCCCATTCTTTCACAGGACTTGTGTTTTCTTTGGGTGGTTTCTCAGAGTTCAGATCTCAACATATGTGATGTCTGGATTAGGAATTCAAGAGCCTACATATTGGCAGCCAAATGAAAGGGGGCAGAGTTCAAGTAAATAAGACTTCAGGAAAGTCTTCAACATGACCAAGCACTGATTACATGAGCTTGGATAATGAATTCTGGGTTTAATGCAGCTATACTGTCCCAACTCTGGCTCATGCCCATCTAGAGCAAAAGGAAGACATTTTCCAATTTAGGAAAGAGGATTTTGGCTGTGTAGAGTTCACAAAGTGTTAACATTTTATCTTCCTGATATAAAATTCTAAGATTTTTCTCATCAAAAACTCACTAAAACTTTTTATTCTATATGAATGGCACTTAGTGCATGTTGATTTAGTGACTCACAGTGGAAAATAAATGTGTTTTTTGAAGGAGGGAGATTCATGTTCTACCAAATATCTCATTTCCCACTCAGCATGTATCTTGGCAAAGCTTGTTAATCTATTCCATCTGCTTTTAAAAGCATCTGAAGAAGTGTTCGTTTACTTTATCCTTAACAATAACCCTGAAAGGTAGGATGGGCAGGTGTTATCAGTAAACAGGTGGGTCTGGGGAAGCTTACAGGCTTCTTAACCTCAGAGACTCTGTCACTAAGAGTCCTTGTCTGAGTGTTTGGGAGCAGCGTTGGCAGGGAGAAGCCTGACTGTGATGTCTTGGTGGTGGTTGTCAGATAAGCAGAACGACAGTGAGGCTTTCCCACTTCCATACTGTTGATACTTGGGGCGAGTGACTGTTGCAAAGGGTTTTCTTCTGCACTGAAGCATGGTTGCCTTCATCCCTGGTCTCTACTCCAAGACAACATTAGCAGTCTCTATTGCCCCAGTCAGGATGGCATTGAACAATGTCCCATGGGAAGCAACATCCTCCCCAGTCCAAGAATCACTGAGTTAAGGGGAAACAAGAATGTCTAACACCTGTCTAAATAAAACAGAAGCAGCCAGTGAGGCCCCATGATTTGATTTCTCATTTTGTTGTCCAACGTTTATGAAACTCTTCCCGTGTACTAAGTATCGCAAAGTACTAAAAGAAAGCAAAGGGAAGCAGAGCACAGCCACCGCGCAAGTGTTCACTTACAGTCTGTTACAAAGGGAAGAAGTGTCTACACAGCAACGGCAGATCATTTATAGACATCCTACTATGAAACTAGGGGAGTTAGGCTCCGCGTTCTGGGGATATCCAAGATGAAAAGGCACACAGGAAAGGAAAATCATGAAGATCTTTCCTATACACAAAACATTTTTCAAACTCACTGAGGAGCAAGGGATGGGGAAAAGAACTAGGAAAAAAATTAGCTGACAAAATTAAATAGATACGTTCTTAGGTAGCTTCTAAAAAGATATGTTAGAGCTGGTGAGCTGATGCCATCAATAAAAGAACTTGCCTCGAAAGAACTCACTGCCAAACCTGACTACCCGGGTCCAATCCCGAGGACTGACATTGTGGAAGGGGTAATGAGTCAATGTAATATGACAGTGTGATGTAGTGTTGAACGTGATTCCAGAAATTGGCACAGACGGAATTTTCAGTAGCAAGCCAAATAAATAGAAGGACACAGACACGGGGACGTAAAGTGGGCTGTGGTAGAGGGAATCACACAGGAGAAGAGCAAAGGCTTGGGGAGTTTATCACACACAGTGGATTTCCAGAACGCTGTTCTCCTTCCAGTTTAGATAATTTAAGTGGAAATGCTATATGACATTATGGTTGTCTTCTACTGGCCTTGCCATTTATTATTCGTTTACTTATTTAGCTTTATTTATTTATTTATTTATTTATTTATTTATTTATTTATTTATTTATTTTCGAGACAGGGTTTCTCTGTGCAGCCCTGGCTGTCCTATAACTCACTCAGTAGACCAGGCTGGCCTTGAACTCAGAGGTCTACCTGCCTCTGTTTCCTGAGTGCTGGGATTAAAAGTGTGCATCACCACTGCCTGGCTGACAATTTTTTTTTTTTTAACTCACAGATACACCTAAATTTTCTTCTGTACTACAAAAGCAACGTAAGAGAAATTCAGAAATCACCGCTAATCAAATAAGGATTATCAAGCACAACAATCCAACAATGTAAAGAGGAACTCTTGTGGTTAATCTCATTGACAATTTGTTTTGTAGCTTATTATTTTATAGCTGACAATACACTGAGTATTCTCTTCCATTTAGATAAATTCATATATGCAGCACCTTATGTAATGATGTTATGCAAGTTCACAGTAACTCTCCCATTACTGAGCTGTGTTTTTAAAACTCTACATCACAGCAAGGCTACATTTCCCTTCATTACTTCCTGAAAGTAATTTCTAGGTAGTTTCCAATATTTTCACCCTCAAGAACTCCTTTATTATAGTTACCTCCTAGCTCCATATTTTGAAAGATGCAATCTACCAAACTACATTTGATATGAACCAACAACAACAACAAAAAAAAAAAAACCCAACAACAAAACAAAACTACTTTTACCAGTTTTTAAATAAACCAGCTCAGAATAATTGCTAATTAAAACTTTAGATCAGCTGGAGTTGTAAATCGAGGACATTGCTGCATTAAGACAATATAATCCCAGCCTAAAGCAAAGTCTCTTGATGGCAGCTCAGGCCTGTTCAGCCTAATGTCAGAGAGCCACGCTCTTCTAGGAGGTTTTCTGCAGGGTTGCTGTACGCCTGCAGACACTCTTCCCACTTTGTGACTGCTCTTGTCAGGCCTCCAGGGGACAATACTTGAAATTGATGACTTGCTTGGAGGAGGGGCACACAAGAGAAGACTCAGGCATGGTGGCTGACTATATCAAATGTTTACTTTGGTTTGGTTTTGGTGGTCCTAGTGGTAGATTTTTACATAATCACTTTTAAAATGTGAAAACACCTTGTGTTAGGGATAATTTGCTGGAGAACAGGGTTTTAATCTGGTGTGGTTTAAAAAACAAAATAAAAGCAGCCACAGTAGATTAGTTCCAACAGTCTGCGTGTAAGAGTTGCCAAGCATGGAGTCCTGAAGTCTTCCAGACATGTGTGTGGATGGACCAAGCCTGCTCTCGCCACTTGCCAGTGAGTGGCGGCTGCCTGATCATCTGCGGAGGAGAAGCCCAGAGCCGAGCTCATTTTCAAAGCCAAGCTCCCTCTGCCATTGCTGCTTGTTAGTTACACTGCTTTGTTTAATGGCGCAGTGTCCAGAATAGCTCTTTGGACCCAACCACCAGGGAAAGAACTTCAGTGCTTACTTGGACGTTCTAAATTTAGCTCGTTTTCTGGGTTGTTGGCTACCAGCGGGTCAAATGGTTTGGATCTTGCAGTGAGGTTTGGGTTACAGAACTCACTGGCAGGCTTCTCTATGAAGAAGCGTTTTGACTTCAGATTGAGGGTTACAGAGGCTGTGAACAGTTGCATGGTAGTGGGGGTGGGTGAGGGTCCCCAGGGCTGTTGCAGAAGTCATTCCAGGTAGGATACTTTCAGTTTAGGTCTTTTACAAGATGGTTAGAGTCAGACTGTACCATTAAAGAGTTGGGGTGGAACACTCTGAATGCATAGCTGTCATGCCTGATGACTCAGAGAAACTGTCACGCTGAGGGCATTGTCTATCTAGAAATACAGATACGAATGTAACGTTTTCGGAAACACCCGAGAGATTGTGTCATAGTGTTGCTTTTTCTCAGAGAGTAAAATTCAGCTTCGTGTGGGCTCACTCCAGTTGAAGAGAGCTGGGTTCTTGAAATATTGAGAGCCTCCTGTGGGGAATACAGTCACGTGAAAGCAAGCTCACTGTGTGGGCTGTCAAGAACACTGGGGTCTGACTTCCCGTTACAGAACTGCTAAGGTACAGTAACAACGCTGGCCTCAATTTGGAGAGCATTTGGATGCTGCAGCCTGACCTCTGCCAGCGTGTTGCTGTGAGTTCTCTTGGAGCAAGTCTCTGGCTAAGGCCCTGAGCCTCTGGGCTCTGCCTTCCTTCATCTGGGATGCAAAATGGACATTTATTACCTTCTATTTGTTTAAAATATTTATTGCCGAAAAGGATAAAAGAATGAAAAACTCAACAACAATAACCATAAAGCTTTTAAATCACCGTTAGGAAACAGTACCTAAGTATACAGATAAGAAAAACCTGAAGCCCACAAAGCCTGAAAAATCACAGCAAGATCAAGAACCATGAGTCTGAGGACCGCGGCCTGATAGGGGCTCACCTCTCCCTGCTTGTCCGCAGCACTTGTAGCATCCCTTCGCCGGCTCTGTAAGCCACACTTCCTTCCCCGCCCCTGGCCAGGGGCTCCCCATCCCATCACCCCTTTTCTTCGCCATCTTTACTCTTTGCACCATTCCTCCTCCACTCCTTTTTTTTTAAATCCTTTGATTATTTTTCTTCTTTCTTTTTTTAAGACAAGGTCTCATGGAACTCTGGCTGGCTCAACACTCAATAAGCAGACCATTATGTGATATTTTTTATAAATGAAGATTTGGCCGTTTGTCCTATCTTAGTGCCAGTTCGTCCTGATTTTTGTTTTTTAACAAGAGTTTGAACATAAGGATACTTTGGGCTCAGATATCTCACATTGATTTTATTTGGACGCATTTTCGATGAGTTTTTGGTTTAAGGTTTTTCTTATAACAAATATGATTGAGTTTTAAGACCTGTCACTTGAGTGTGCATCCCTTTGTAAGACTTTGGCAGACTTCCAGCTCAGAATCTCTATCATAATTTCATCTAAAGGGTATTACCTAGAGATTTTTTTTCAACAAATACAATCTGAAAATCTGCCCTTACTAATGATGACCGATCAAGAGAAAATGCCAAGGTAGCCTGGTGGAGGGGAGGCTATGCTAAACACTCTGCTGGGCCTAAGCCAAGCACGGCCCTTAAGAAATAGTTCCCATGGCATTTCTGGCCTTAGCAGAAACAGTTATATAAGTCATGGGAAAATGCCTCTTCTCATGAAAAGTTCGGGCGGAGCTCCCAGATCTGAAGCTGTCATCCTCCAATCTGGGATGGCCAGGGTGTTTCCAGTGTCGATGGGCAGTCCCGCCCTTTGCCAGATTGCTCTGGTAGTTAATGCCACTGCAGGTGATATTTTTCTATTCTTACTTTTCCATCCTCCAGTCTGGAAAGTCTTCTCCAGTTGTTTGTGTGCTTGTTTG
This sequence comes from Cricetomys ansorgei, assembly GCA_026225945.1. Lineage (NCBI taxonomy): Eukaryota > Metazoa > Chordata > Mammalia > Rodentia > Nesomyidae > Cricetomys > Cricetomys ansorgei. The sequence continues at coordinate 26,920 of JAMJFZ010001520.1, forward strand.
TTTTCTTCTTTTGGCCGTTGACAAGTTTTTGAGGCTGAAATTCTCAGTGTAGCTGTATTTGGAAATAGGACCTTTAAGATGGTAACCAAGGGGCTAGAGAGGTGGCTCAGCAGTTAAGAATAGGTACTGCTCTTACAGAAAACCAGAGTTCAGTTCCCAGCATCCACACTGAGTGTCTCGCAACTGACTGGTCACTCCATCTCCAATAGGTCTGACACTTTCTTCTGGCCTGCATGCTCACCTGCACTCACATGCATTTGCACAGATACACACACATGCAAGTGCATCATGCACACACATACATGCTAACACTCACACATAATTTAATAAAAATCTTTCATTTAAAAAGTAGCTAAGCTTAAATAAGGTCAGAATTCCAGGCCCTTACCCAATAGAATCGTGCCCTCATAGGAAGAGGAGAATAGGTCAGATAGCTCTTATCCTTTCCATATATGGAGAAAAATCCATGTGAGGAGACAGTGAGAAGGCAGCTGTCAGTAAGCCAAGAGAGATCGCACCAGACGCCAACCTGTTGGCACCTTGAACTATAACACTTCATATGTTTGGTCTGATAGTCCTCACAATGGCTCTCATGAAGAATCTCCTGTTTCCTTTATTTAACAAAGACACCAGTGTTGAAGATAAAGCAGCACGCCCTCTTTCACATTCCCATTAATGAGAATGAGTTAGGAATAGGCCACACAGCCTGATAACAGGGTGCATGCCATAGCGTCTTAGCGCGGTGTACTAAGTGTGTATACCTCTTGTTCCTCCGGCTCCTGCAATAGTTCAGGGAAGTGGATCCAAGGCAACTCCTAAAGACATATGGAATAGGAAATAGCAATGGAGAGGGAAGAAGGAAAGCGAGGCTCAGAAGCGGACTTGTATCTAGAAGTAAAGAAGATGCACATTTATGTTTAGCTTGAAGTTCTCAGCAGCCTACCAGAAAATGGTCATCTTCATGATGCCATGTGCTTAAGTTAAAAATACTGTAGTTACTCAGCTGAAGCACAGATCCCATTTGTAAGGAAGCCTAGCCAAGTTATTTCCCTAAAAGTGCATATATGGCTCAGAGAGTCAAAGTACCAACCTCCTTAATGCCCATGAAGTGGCACCTTCTGTGGGCACACGTGGGCTCGTATCAAGAGCTCACACACATCATTGCAGACCACTCACCTCGCAATCCACATCACCAGCCATTCCTGTTCCTCCATCTAGTGTCTCCAGATTGAAAAATGAACAAACCTCAATGACATTATTCAGGACATTGAGAGAGTCTAATGGAACGTTGATACTGAGGCAATTAACTATAAAATTAGAGCAGGCACATGGTTTTGGAGAATGTTTTGTGACCCAAGAGTAGATTATGAAATCAAGCTTGTGTTCCACTATTAGCATTAAAATAAAAAGGAGTTAAAAATAGATTCATAGTGGGTTACAAATGGCAAACATAAGCTTTGTTTTAAATGTTCAGTTATATGTATGCATATGGGTGTTCATTTAAGATGTTCGTAACTAAAACAATGGTTTTTATTGTGCCAAGAGGCAATTAGTCTGGTTACATTTACAAAGGTAGGCATGTTTGTCCAATGTGTACAGAATTGACCATTTTAATGTAGGATGGACAAAGATTAAAAGGCAACATTGTGGCCACATCTGATGAATATTCTTCGAGAACACAGTACTAAGGAGTCAGGAAATATCACTACAGTTACTGAAGAAATGACTCTGGGTGAAGGAGCTGTTTTGGGATAGCATGTAGATGAGATGGAGAAGAATGTAGGCCATGTTGCCAGAGCATAGACTAGCACAAAAAGATGATAGTAACCCTCTGTGGTTTCTATGACAACGTCACTTAACTTGGTACAGTATGAAGCCCTTGCACTTCAGGATGAAAAACAAAAATGCTTTTCTGAGAGCATCATATATTCTATTGTTTACTTAGCATGCCTTCTCCATGAAACATTAAAATGTATTTTATTCGACTTGGATAATGAAGATGGTATGTACCTAGTAGAAAACATTCCACTCATTATTTTATATTTTTAATGTTCGTATTAAGATGTTAATATGTTATACGGGCAATAAAATACAAAATGGGAGCTTACCCTGTGTACTTGTTCATTTGTCTTCATTTTTTAGGATCCCTAAAGACTTTCCATATTTCTATCTGGAACACTGAAAACATTTCTTATTCCCAGGTATCATAACTCACAGGCTTAATTAGCACCCCTATACAGACAGCTCTCAGATTTATAAGTTCAGTCTAGACTTCTCCTCTCAGTTATTAGACTTGGGGATTTATTTGCCTACTTAGGTATGTTAAAGACAACTTGCCATCAACATGCCATAAATCAAAATCATGAAATGAGGGCATAGAGAAGTAGCTTCCCGACGTTACGTTTATCATAGTGCATGGCCAACAATCGCTCATTTTTCTCCTGTTCTCTCTGTGTTGGATCCGTCACCAGGTTATATTGATTTTACAGTCAGACAGCTCTTGAGTCCTCCATCATCACCTCTCCCAGCACCCTCATCAAATCATCATGACTTCTCCTCTGAACACTATGAGAAACCCACAATGATCTATCAGCATCTACTCCCGTTCTTTATCAGGGCAGTCCCTAGACCATAGCCAGAGTTAGAATTTTGAAATTTGAGTTTAAAATATTTCAGTGGTTTCCTGATATACTTGGGACAAAAATAAAACTCTTTACCATGCCAGATCAATCAAAATGCACACTACAGAAGGCTTAACTGAAATAGCTTCTTAAAGAAATTATTGTCTAGGTGGAAGAAGATACAAGAGTACCAGCAGGGTAAGATGGGCTGGCCACTGGTGACCAACTGTGACGTTCCTTTCCCAATCCCAGGCCAGAAGAAGGTAGGACAGGAGCTGGGAGGTGGGAGAAGAGGGAGTCCTTACAACCAGTGACCACTGTCAGAACCACTGTCTGGCAGAAAGCAGGAAGAAATGCTTGATTGCTTTCATGCTACCCTGAGATCTCCTCATGGTGCCTCCTACTGACTGAACAAAGCTGGAAGCTAAAGGCAGCAAAGCCAAGTGACACGTCACAGGCGTGAGCCTCCCCAGAACACAGGGCAGAGAGGAGAACATGGGTCTGGGTATTTTTATAGTTCAGAGTCACTTCCTAGACAGTACCGGGGAAGTAGCATTATGGTCACAATCATCTAGATTAATTTTTAAAACTTTTGAAGAAATTGTATTAGTGAAAGATCCTCAATGCTCACCGCCTCCCCCAGCTGTTGAATAGTTACTGAGTTGTTTGGGAGATGGGGGATGCTTCGGTATTTATATGTGTGCGGATGTGCGCGAACTGCATTCGTAACTAAAGCAATGGCCTTGATTGGATCAAAAGATGACTAATTGGGTTACATTTACAGAATTGGGCTTCCAAGTCTGGTTAGTATGTTTAAAAAAAAATTTGAATTTTTCTACAGTCCTGGAGACTTAAAAGTCCAAGATTAGAGGACTAGCAGGTTTAATGTTCTGATTATTATTGTTTTTGGCTTTCCAAATTGTGCTTACTCGGGTCTTAAATGTCGCTAAAACTCTTGTGTTGAGGGGTGTCTCCAGCTGGTGGCATTACAGGAGGCAGTGACATCAGATGCTGGAAATGAGTAGAAGGAAGCTGGTCACTGGGATATTGGGGTCTGGATAGAGCCCCCTTCTCTCCCTCCCGCGTTGCCTTCTGGCTGCTATGATATGAGCAGTTTGCTCTGTCCTGGGCTCTCCAACATGTTCATCATCTACCTCACCGCAGGCCCAGGCAAAGGGACCAAACACACAGACCAAAAGCCCTGCAACTTGGATCCAAAATAAAGGTTAATTCCTTTAAGGTGCTTACCTCAGATATTTTGGCACTGCCATGCTGAGCTGAGGGGGAAGGAAGGGCCCTTGTTGCGGTCCCTCTTGATTGAGGAACAGGCAGTCCCTGGAGTGGAAGGCAGATCAAGTGAATCAGCTTTACAAGGGCCTTCCCTTCACTCACAGGAAGAACCTTTGTTACCCACGCACTGTGGAAAAAGCCCCACTTCTCAATACCATCTTCTTTCCAAGTAAGGTTTGAACTGGAGTTTTGGAGGGGCCATGTTCAAACAATAGTAGCCAATTGTAAATGATTGACGCTTCTTATGTTTACCTTAGTCGGGATCCTGGAGAAGGGCATGGCTTAGAGCAGATGGCAGGGATAACAAGTTTGTGTGAAAAACAAACAAGAGCAATGGATGAAAACCCTTCTGGCTGGCCTCCCGGACAGTGGCCTGTCAATCACTAACACATGCGGACATGTGCAGCCGGCCCTACTTGCTTCCTGTGGCTGTTTCCCCTGACTCGGTCCTGCCACTCCAGCTACCGACTGCCGACGTTAGTGCGGTCTACCTTTGTTGTCTGGAAGTCAGGCTTTGTTCTTATTTTTAGAAAACCTCAGGAGGCTTCTATCTTTGCTTTACGTGTCTCCTTAACTCTTAAAATGACACACTTTACAGGAATTCATCTCACAGTTTTGAACTTGTGATGTGTGCCACGCAGCTGCGGCAGATGCCAGACGGCACTGTAAGAACTGCATGGGTGACAGCAGATGCCAGTTAGTGCAAAGATTCGAACTCCTTGACTTCCCATTTTTACCAGCTCTTAGGTGTTCACATTTTCCATTATGAAATTGGAAAGCTTCTGGTGTTTATTTTTTACTTGTTTTCTTAAACCACTTTTTTTTCTTTTTTCTGCAATACTGAGGTCACCTCGTCTGTGGTAGATCTGTAGAAAGAACAACACAGACAGCTGACATGACTGTCACAAGTGTCCAGGGCAAACCTGTGGTTTGGGAGGCATCTGTGTTTTATGTGGGCTGTAAATAGGCTGTTTATTTCCCATCTGTAGAGACAGGCATAGCAACAATGGAAATTACTGACTCTAGAAAGCCTGGTTACACATTAAGTCACGGACTGCTGAATGCATTGAGTAAGAGTTGGGTGAACCCTGGCCAGAGCACCTCAGCCTGGGATGTATCTCTCATTCACTTTAAACCTTCCCTCAGAAGGAAGCAAAAACATGCTTCATGCAACTGAACCAGATTAAACAGTTCTGTGTACATACTTCACTGCCTTCATCTTTGACATCATGAAAATAAGTCAGGCTCAATACGATCTGCTTGAGTAGACCATTCCTTCATCGCACCATTTCAAACACGCGCATTGCTCTCTGCCCTAAAATGGATGGTGGAGAACAGACTTGGATGACTCAGGAACAATCAATTAGAGGTATACCATGAAAGAAGGAAGACAGGATACAGTGTAGGGTGAGCTGTCATTTTCTCTGAAGAGCATGTTTCCAGAAAGGAAGTAATTTTTTTTTTTTAATCAAACCCCACAAGGCAAGCTTATAGAAACTATTTAGGCAACAAAAGACAAGTAGAGCTTATAGACACATGCACTACAAAAGGAACCTGAAAAAAGAGAGAGAAGTGGAGAGAGAGAGAGAGAGAGAGAGAGAGAGAGAGAGAGAGAGAAAGAGATAGCTGAAGGAGTCCTGGGATCTGTGCATATTATACAGTAGCCTTGTCCTAATCAGGTTCCATGGAATCCTGTTCATAGTGAGACCCTGGGAAAAGAAAGAAAGAAAAAAGCTATGTTACTGGAACTAAATGCACTCAACTTTCCATGTGTACATGGTTTGTGTTATTATTTTGTGGTTATATTAATACCAGTGTACTTTGTGAGGCTCTAAAATGAAAACAGGGTGTGATGAGCTAGTCACCTTCGTTGTTCACCCACAGGATCATCAGACTGTGGTATCTTTACTGGGGAATGCTCAGTAGTGTGCAGAGCACTTACAGGAAAGTAGGCGGTAATATTGCGGCTGAATGATGGAATGTAAACCCAGCAGTCACGTTAATCGCTGATGAGTAAAGCTTGTTTAAAATTATTGCCTTTGTGACTAAATATACATTGGGAGCAAGTGTGGCTAGAGATAGATGGTACTGAGAGAGAAGGGAGAAGATCCTCTTCCCTCCCTTCATTCCTCCCTTCCCCACTTAGGGACCCTGAACATTAGCTACTTTGCAAGAGGACCAGGTAGAAGCTAAAACTTCCCAGAGCCGTGCAAGTGGGGAGCAGGTCTTTCTTTGATAATGAGATGTAACGTTAGTAGTCAGTGTGAGGCAGGGGCTGACACGCCAGTTACAAATAGACCAGACAAATCTTCACCTTGCTCCATATCCCCTGTGGAGGAAAATATATGTCACTGGGCCTCTGAGGGAAAGGTATGCTTTGCTCTCTGCTTAGTCTGCAGGAAGGAATGTTCCAGACTGTTTGCCATCTTCCCTCTGCTTCCAAAAAAGATTAAGACTGAAGTAAGTCAGGCCAGAAATAAAACCATACCCTTTCCTTCTGTCACCAGAGATTAAACAGATGATGACCAATCCCCACTCCCCCATTCCTAGACCAAATAGAAAGCATCTGACACTGAAAAAGAGGGTTCTGGGGTGCCTCACAGGATGGGGTGCACATACATGGACTATCTCAGTCACAGGAGTTATGAGCTGATTTAGTGTTAAAAAACATGTTTATAAACTCTTGAGGGAATGCTTAAGGCCAAATAGACTCCAGGATTGTAGAACTGTTCCTTTTAGACCATAACTCTTTGATAGAACTTCTGTATCTATGAGAGCTCAGATTACTTTTCCCCACTAAATTTGGTCAACGGGTTGGTGTTCAGCGAGCAGGTTGGAAAGGGGGCTAAAGTAACACTTAAAAACAATTTTTGTAAGTTCTGATGTCTGTTTCGGAATCATTCACAATATCCTTATGGAGAAATGTAAATCTCTCTCAGAAGACCAAGAAGAGACCAAGAGCCGGAGTTTCCTTAGGTAGCCAAGCCTTTTGTCATTTGGATGTCTGAGCAGTTTCTTGAACTCTCAAGTTCCCATGCCAGCTACGGCTCTGGTTCCTAGATTAACAATGAAAGGGAAATAGGATTCCCAATCATCCGTTCTTTGTAGTTCAGTGAGCCCAGACCTCCTAGGTATGTGTATCTTAGGGGCATTTAGAAATACTCCAGCACAGGCAGACAGCAGAGAGCAAAGGCAAGCTGCTTCCAGGGAATCCCAGGCTTGCATCTTCTTCTGATTGTGCTTCATTTAGTGTCTTCTCAGAGTCTGTATGGTTTTTTTCCTTCAGTGGTTAAGATAATTACCTTTTGTTAATTCAGTATTTAATAGTGAGTCTCTCTTCCCTAAGATCCAGTTAGAAACTACTGCATTGCTTTTGATACTCTTATTCTCTGATATCCTCAGTGGTGCCCAGCGTGGGACAAGAGGCCCCGTTAGAGTTCTGAGCACCTTTTTATGTATGAGATTTAGGAACTGATCTGGGACAAATTCCCTCCCCGTAACTTTTGACTATTAAAATGCTCTTTCTGTGAGTCATGTTTTCTTTTAAACTTTACTTTGAGAGTTTCAGATTTATGTTTAATACCCTGGAAAAAGTATTCACAATTTAAAAATAAAGCCTTTGTGCAGAGGGCAAAACTCAATACCACAGAAATGCCATCCAAGGGTTGGAAAAGATCCGGCTAGCATCTTTGCAGCATCATAAAAGAATTGTGAACATTCTGGACCACTTCTCAAAGTAGCAGCTTGGGTTATCTAGTTGTAAGTAACTGAAATGTACTCTGGCTGGCTTAGACAAAACAAAAAGGATAAAGGAAACAAGAGAGTGATAAAGTTCTAAAGGCATAGCTCAAAACCAGACTATATAGGAAGGAAAGTTCTAGAGTCAACTTCAGACATTGGGACACTCAAAGTTGAAGGACATTTTTGTCAACAAGATTTTAGCAAAGTCTGAGCTCTGCTGCTCTAGCATTTCTGCCCGCCTTCTGTGTGTCAGGTTTCTGTAGACATACATCTGATGGCCCCACTTTGATCAGTTGTCTATTTTCATGACAGTTATCCTAGAAGACAAACCCAGTTCTTAGAACTCTGGATTCTCTGAGAAACAGGTATTAAGGCAATATTAGATATGCAAGAGATTTACTGGGGGAACTACCTGTGAAAGACACAGGGGAGAAGGTGAGGATACCAGGATGCTTACCTAAAACCCTGTGGGAGCCTCTAACACTACAGCAGTAACCACATGTTGGCTAAGTCAATGGAGCCAAAGTCGCACATCACGAAATGCTTAAAACCTTACAAAAATTAGACCATCCTAATGTCCCTGCTATTCTCAGTCACTGGCTGAGAGCAGACCGTGGAAAGGGTAGCCTTGACTGTGAAGGCTGTGGGGGACTCATGAGTGCAGCAGCAGGCACCATCAGTCAATTGCATCCCTCATACCAGGAATGCTGACAGTGTGTTGTCTCGTCTGCCATAGTACTTTCCCTTAGTGAGAGAATACAAAGGATGGGGAGGTCAGCTAAAGATATCTCCTCAGCATTGGCCTTTTGAGCTGAACTTTTGAGAACTGATTATGCGTCTGGGGCTCTACTGGTACCACGATGTGAATCTGATCACGCTCAGTGGTTCCCAGGTATCCATTTCATTTGTGTTAGTTATCCTGTTTTGCCACAGCTATTTTAAGATCTGGCCAAGTGAGCAGAGTTGAATCAAATGTCATCTGCTGTGTCATAGGAAAGTCATCTCTTGAGTAATGATACCCAAAGCAACTGGTCTTAGCCTGGTTTTGTGCATGTGCTTTCTGGTTTTCTCTGCTCTCTTGTTTGCCAGGAGCTCTGTCTGTGGAGTTTCACTTTGGCTGTGATTATAACAAGCAATACAGGACCTCAGTGCAGAACTGCTAATTGACTGTAAGAAAAAAAAGAGAGATAGAGATAGTAAGATGAGGAACGGAGCTGATTGGTCGGAAGAAGAGGTGCCAGTATTCTAAGAGAACCACCCTTCCCTCACACGTCACCTACTTTATTCTGACTTCCCACCCAATAAAGCCTTGGGATTCATTCCAATCACAATCTCCAATTTCCACCCAGTTGCTCAATGAAGCCAAGCAAGCCTCATTCCAATGCATCTGTAGATACACAACCCCTGAGAATAAGGTAGGGACTGACTCTACTGACTGACCCACTCTATAGCAAACCTCTGCTACTGCATACACACTGCATATGAGAACTCCTCCAGCTGTGCCTCTGCTCTGTTCTGAAATGCCTTCCTTTACAGCTTCCTGCTCCTTTAATGAACACATCACAGTGAGAATATATAATGAATGCTACTTAATTAAATGATTTTCTCTTATGGCCCCAAAGCTTTCTTTTCCAATTTCTGTAAAATCTTACACAAAAGAGTATGTGTAAATAATTTTTTTATTTGACCTATTAGTCATGAGAATGGCATAATCTCACCCAAATTAACTCTCAAATCTCAAGCACTTGGTATCCAGAGTGGGCAGCTGTGCAGGCTTGCCTCCAAGCAGTCGCCCAGCGATTCAAGCTACTTCCATCCGTAGATGTCCTAAGCTGAGAGTTTCATCACGTCGGCATCTTCCAGGAGAAGCTACGAGGAAGACAAAGAGAATGGAAGGCTTTTCTCAGTCATGACAACGGCTAGCTTATATTATTCACAGGTGTTTTCCATTTACCATAACCCATAAAGTAATTAGACCCCAAGCTACAAGACAGACTAGGAAATGTCATCTGATAAATAGTGCAATCTATACCAGATCCGCTAATAGAAACTTCTAGATAAACTGTTGCATGTACTACAAAAATGGATTCCTCCAAACAACCCAACTGCAAATAATGGTCTTTTCTTACCATCTAAAACAGTGACCTTATATCGCTATCTTTTTACCCATATGTTATCCCCCAAAACAACTTACACTCACCAATTCAAACAATAACCATTAAGCGCCATTTACAAGAAGTATGTTTGACAATGAATGTATAGAATGTGATCCATGTCCTGAAAATGCTGACTGCCAGGTGGAAGAGAACAAAAAGCAATTCACAGGTAAAAATGAGAAAGGTACTGTGAAGAAGGAGCCTCACATGAGTCAGGAGATGCAGGTAGAGTTTCACAAAGGAGCAAGGCTTTCGATTAGCATCAAAGAATCAAGAAGACTAATGAGCCTTTTGGGGAGATCGAATACTGCATGCAAAGGCTGAGATGTGTAAAAGCTTTATGGTCTTCGTTTGACTGACACGGAGCTAGGCAGATGGGTGGTGTTGATGCTGAGGCCATTGGCCAGGATATGGAGAACATTTATAGCTGGACTGTGGAATCTGATAAACTCAATGTGTGATTTGGAGTATAGACATGGCTGGATTAAGGGCCCTCTAGACATCAGGGAAGGCTCTGTAGACAATGAACTTAGTCTTTTTCTAGTGAAAGAGAATCTTACATGATTTGGCATTTGATTTGAATGATGGGGCCGTGAGGGTTTTCCAGGGATGACTGGCCACTGTGAGCTGGTGGACTGAGTAGTACAAGTCCCGCTTTCAATGTGGGCAAGTACTATCCGAAGAGCTGGGTCGTAATGGAATGAAGAGATAGGGAGCATGAAAAGTCTGTCTTTTTCAGAGTTAGGACACTTTTCTCTTGTTTTGGCATGAGAACTCCATGTTCTCAGGTCCTTGGATTCCAATACTTGTATACTTATCTTCTTCCCATGTGCTTTTGAACCTTGACCTTAGAACAAATGTTGCACCTTGGCTCCTTGGTTCTAAGCAGCTTGGGCTCAGTAACGTCACAGGGTTCTCTGCTTTTCCAGCTTGCAGTGACCTTTCATGATAGGTCTCATTTTCATGAAAATATGAGCCAAGTCTCCTGAATAACCTATGTCTATGTGTCTGTGTATTTCTTAAAATACACAGGTTCTGGAGAACCTCAATATGTGTGTGACTACGCAATGTGACTACACAAAGATGACTCACCCCTGCTCTTCCAGAGGACCTGACATTAGCTCCCAATACTCATGTCAGGCAGCTGACAACTGCCAGTGACCCCCAGCTCCAGTAGATCCAAAGCCCTCTCCTGGCATTTGTGGGTACCTACATGCATGTGGCATACACTCACGCAGGCAAACATACACATAACATTTCTAAAACTTAAATTAAAACAGAATGTTAAGCTGGTCAGTGGCAGATGCTTTTAATCCTAGCACTCAGGAGGCAGAGGCAGGTGGATCCCTGCGAGTTCTAGTCCAGCCTGGTCTACAGAGTGAGTATCAGGAACTGAGCTGGTTGAAAATAGAGTTTGAAGGAGAAACAGAGAGAATGTGGTATGGTTGAGGAAGTTCATTTGAAATCCAGTTGCATCATTTATAGAATTCTGAGAAACTTAAGCATAGCATACTCAGAAACTTGATGTTCTCCCCTGTAAAAATGAAGAATATAGAATCCACTTGGGAGTATTGTCAGAGTTTAATAATATAAAATGCACAAAACATCTAACACTATTGGGGAATAGGAGCTAGGCAGGATCTATTTGCCCATAACAGACATCACTAACCAGACACAAATTCCTACAGAGTCCAGACACAGCTTGAGTTGATGCTTATATGATAGCAACCGTATAATAAGACAATGTCCGAGTCATGCCCTTGAATGGATAATCAGAAATTAAAGGATTTTTAAAAGGAAAAATGCAACACGCAGGAGAGAAAACATAAATGAGTGGATGACATTCAGTAAGGTTTATTTCATTTTCATATTTAGACTTCATTGGCAAGGGCTTACTTCAGTGCAGTCTTAGAGTGCTTTCTATCATCTTCCTTGTACTGGCTTTGGAGCTTTCCAAACAGGAGAAGCTAGCTCTTTTTTAAATGACATGCTCCACTCTAACAAACTGAAGTATGGTCCTAAGACTCCTATTTGGAACAGTGATAAAGATCCATTCACTTCCCAGAACATGAATAGCGAATTCGACTCAGGTATCACAGCTCAGCAGCTAGTGCTGCTTTCCGGAGTGTTAGGTTGACACAGAGTCTGGGATTCTGGGTTCATAAGGGGTTGATTAAGATCAATTAGGGACATTTGACATGAGCAGGAAATGAAGCACATGAGCTAGTTATTTGTCTGTGAGGGACACTAGAGTCCATCTAAAACTGAGATCCAGAGAAACCGTCTCCTAATTGGAGGAAATTTCTCAGAGGCAGAATTAGATTAGACTCCCAAAGCACTGTCTGCGGTGATCTGTGTGAAGGCTGCTGCCATCCACAGGATGCCTCATTTCAAGGGCGTCACTAGCAGACTCCATGGACATATATCATGAATAAGTCTTAGAGCTAATCCCATGGTCCCTATTTTCACGTCTGTTTTATTTCTTATCTGGCTGTAGAGGCATGGTTTTCTTAAAGCCCCCACAGTCTCAAGTACACAGTGTAGTGAGTTGAGCAACTGTATAGTTGCATAGCCACCTTCACACTCAAGACACGGAAACTCTTAGTGTCCCATAAAGTATCCCACATGCCCATTGCACTTGATTCTCCCCGCTGAACCCATTGTCTAGACAAGCACAGATCTGCCCTTCATCTTTGTATTTTTTCTGCTATACTATTCCCATCAAGCCACAGGGCAAAGTCATCTGCTTTATCCCTGTCATATAACACAAGCGTCCTGAAATTCACCCACATGGGTACATGCCAATTTACTATTTATTTACTTATTTTATTAATTAGTGATAACTTCAATTGAATTACTGAATTTCAAGGTGGTTTGGAGACCCTGAACTTATAGTTGGTATAGAAGTGAGCATGGTCTAGTGGACTATTCTTCAATCTGTCAAACAATCATATCTTCAGTCAGTGAAAGGGTGTTAAATTTTAAGAAAGAGCTGGAGCCTTTGCAATGACCCTCACATTTTCCTTTCTGATACTCTTACTGATTTTCCTATGAAACAATTTCCAGCTTCAATGAGCCAAGCATCTGTCTTGTTGTACATCTTGAGTCTTTGGGCCTAAAGTAGCAATCTGGCCCTCATCCTTCACATGGTTCATATGCCTTTGGTCAAAGGATGGAGGTAACTAAGGTCTACATCCCGGCAGCATCTGGAACGGCTTGAAGTGCTGTTTGGATGGTGCCCCTGTGTTTCCCTCTGAGAAGTTCTTTCATTTTGGCATCCACTAAAACTTTACTTTTTCTTTTCCACAGTGCTAGAACAGAAAATCCAATCTCTTATACATCATCTCCAAATTCAGCTCACATTATTTGTCCTCAGCAAAGCTATTCTGAGCCTGCTCTGCACATGTGTGGTTCAAGAACTACTGAGAATAAAAGCAGAGTTCAGAGATGCTGTCTGGTCTTCTTTCCCACCCCACCCCTCTCTCAGACACAGACACACACAAAGACACACAGAAACAGATAGACAGGCAGACAGACAGACAGACAGACAGACACACAGACACACACACACACACACACACACACACACACACACACACACATACTTTCCCTCTCTCCTCCTCTCTTTCCAGTGATTGTATCTCCTCAAATTCAGTCTTCTGGGTTCTTAGGGGAAAAAAATCTTTATTTTTCTCACCCCTTCTCTCATGTCACTTAAACTATGGGTGACTCTACCTGGTCTCAGGCCAAAATGGGAAACCTATGCAGCTTCTTTCCCATGAACATGGAACCAGCTGTAAGAATCTGTGTGTTCTGCTTCCCACTCTGGTGACTTCTGCTGCCTACCTACTACACTATGTTCAAGGAATAGAGTTATCACTTATAGAATTCCCTTACTCATGTTCATCAGGTATCCATATTTTCTTTTACAGCGTGTGTATACACATGTGCATGTGTTTGTATGTGTTCATGTGTGTAGCTGTGTGTTAAAGTATGTCTATATATCTATATCTATATCTCTCTATATATGTATAGATGTGTGTGTTGTGTACATGTATATGTGTTCATGTGTGTAGTTATGTGTATGTAGGTGCACATGTGTGTGTATGTGTGTAGATGTGTATATTTGTGCAGTTATGTGTGTGTTGTGCATATGTGTATGTGTTCTTGTATGTAATTGTATATGAATGGGTGTGTGTGTGTGTGTAGGACAGAGGACAACTTTGGTTGTCATACCTCTGGTACTGTGTACCTTATTTGTACCTTATTCATTGGCCTGAAACATGCCAAATAGGCTATGCTGTCTAGCCAGTGCCTCTTCAGCACTGGGATTTCAAGTGCACACCAATATGCCCAGTACATTTTCGGTGTGGGTTCTGGAGATAGAAGTCAAGTCATTATGTTTTGGAGGCAGGCACTAGCTGACTATGCTACTTCCCAAGCTCCCATATTTTCTTGAACTGTAAATTGTAATTCTGCCCATGTCAGCACCATCCTTGACTGCCTTCAGGGCTTCCAGTGTCAGAGGTATGGAGTACTCTGAACTAAGTAACAGTTGGGAATTCCTTTCCTATCTTATTAAATTTAGAGAAAATTGATGCAAATTACATGACACATATAAGATAATGGTATATTGGCTCTGAGTTACATTTAGAATGCTACTAAAATTAACTTATAGCTTTTGAAATTAATTGAGCATATGAAATAATTGCATTTGGTGTTATCTACTTAATTTTAAAAGAACAACATTTATATAAGTAGTACCTAAAAGAATCATTTCATTTCTGTAAGATTCCTAGAGAATGATGCTATCATTAGGTACATCAGTGCCTTAGGCTTATCTTGTCCTCTGATTTTAACAACAGCAGAAAGAAGGTACAGGGCACCATTGGGTGCAAGTTGGGGAGAAATCCTAATGGTGGAGGAAATTCTGAAAGACATTAACTCTGAAACCTAAATGTGCCTTCATCATTTATGGAGGAAGCTCATCAGTCTGACCTTGATCAATTACTAAAGGTGGAATTCTTCTTGTTAGTTTTCTCATCTATGACAGATGGGTAGACTTGAGGGGAGAAGGTAAAGAGAGATGGGAAGAGAAGAGAAGAGAGAGAAGAGAAGAGAAGAGAAGAGAAGAGAAGAGAAGAGAAGAGAAGAGAAGGGAAGGGAAGGGAAGGGAAGGGAAGAGAAGGGAAGGGAAGGGAAGGGAAGGAAGGGAAGGGAAGGGAAGGGAAGGGAAGGGAAGGGAAGGGAAGGGAAGGGAAGGGAAGGGAAGGGAAGGGAAGGGAAGGGAAGGGAAGGGAAAAGAAGAGAAGAGAAGAGAAGAGAAGAGAAGAGAAGAGAAGAGAAGAGAAGAGAAGAGAAGAGAAGAGAAGAGAAGAGAAGAGAAGGGAAGAGAATTAGGCACAGCCCAGAGTAGTGTTCATTCAGTTGGTGACAGTCATAGTAACAGTTGGTGTAGACAATCACCTATGTGGAAATAAACCTCCCACAATTCCCTTTCCTGCACTCTTCCTGTTGGAGCAAGCTACACAAGAGACTTCAGTAGAGTATGTGGAAGGCAAAGTGAGACAGCGATCATGCATACTGCCATTGGCTAGGTCAGCACATTGGCATAAGACAGCCAAGGGTTCTACATCTGCTGGTCTTCTTCAGGGACCTTCCTCAGCTTATCTGGTTCCTGGACCATGTGAGTGTTTAGTTCCAGAATGAGAGCCACCACTTCTGCAAGATAGCTGAACTGCCGAGTTATGAGAACCCACCTTGTAGATAGCTTTGATGTGGCTGCTGCTCTTATTTGCAGGCTCTAGACTGCTCTAGATGTCCAGGCTTTAAATCCAGCTTCCCTTCCTGCCAGCTTGCTTTGTGGCTTTGAGCCCCAACATCAGACAGAAACACAACTAATTTATAGACACTGAACCAGATTCTACAAGCACTTTGAGCCAGAATCCTTTAAAAAAAAAAAAAAAACCCAACCTAACACCAACTCATTCACACATGTGCACAGTCATGCTCACATATGTGCACACATGAACACTTGAAAGTATGCACAATACAGACATATAAGTGCATATGAACACACAGGGACACACATATATCCTCACATTCCCAGTGTCCTGCTTTCCTGACTGAATGCTAACTTCTCCAAACAATAATTGAGAATAATTCAACTTACAACACATGAATTGAATTTACACCCCCCCCCCCATTTAATGTCTGGATAGTAGAAATGGCTGTGAACATGTTACCTTGTGGTTTTGAGAGTAACTTCGTATTATATTTTTAAGCTAAATTAGTTTATTTAAGTACAACACTGGTGCTTTGCTTGCATGTATATCTGTGTGAATGTGTCAGATTCCCTGGAACTGGAGATAAAGATGGTTGTGAGCTGCCATGTAGGTGCTGGGAATTGAACTCAGGTCTTCTGGAAGAGCAGTCAGTGCCCTTAACTGCTGAGCCACCTCTTCAGTCTCCTACCATGGTATTATAAAGGAATTTGGAGACAACCATTTCTTCTAATAATAATAACAACAGTAAAATTAACAACAGATTCTTGAATATTTACTCTCTCCTCTATTAGACACAATATCAAATACTTCATAATAACCACATGAGGCAAATGATATAATTATTCTCATCTCCTTGAAAGTACTGGTCCAGAGCCTGTGTCCCTGACTGCACTGCACACTGTTTCTAATGCCAGGGATTATGGAAAATTCCACAATGAGTAAAGCAAACGGACAACACTGAACATAAAGTAAGTGACCACTCAATCTTAAAGAGATGTAGGCAAATGTGGGTGAAGTCCCTTGACATTCAGCTTGCCTGGGGCGCTCTTACACTTTGGATCTGATTTATCTTCCAAAGATTCACATGCTGAAGTCTTGGTCCTCAGTGGAGCAATGTTCAGAGTGGGGATCTAGGGGAAATGACTGGATCATAAAGGTCAATTGTACCAGTGGGTGATCTGTTGATAGTTCCATACTTTTATGGGCTATTGGGGAATGATAGAACCCCAGGAGATGGACCAGTAGAAAGGAGTGGGCTCTGGGGGTTGTGCATTGGGATCTCTATCTAGGTCCTGCACTCTCTTTGCTTTTGAGCTGACGTGAGGAGAGGTGCTATTCTCTATAGCATGCTTGCCACGGGATTCTACCTTGCCACCATCCTGAAAGAAAAGGAGTCAGATATCCATAAGTTGACACCTCTGAAACTGTGAGTCCAATAACCCTTTCCTATCTCCATTTATCCCAGGTATTTTTTTTTCACAGTGATGACAGGTCACCTGATACATATGTACTGATGAGTTTTTTTTTTAGTTGGCTTTCTCTAAAAGACCAGGCTCTTTCTTTCCTCAACAATGGTGGCATTTGCTTTTTATTTATTATGTTTTCTATCATCCCTTTTCTTTTCCCGTTGCCACTCCACCTACAGCTTTCTTCTTTTCTGAGATTTTTCTTGCCAGCATTCTAGGCTGGAAATATTGTAGGAGCAGATTGTTACATGTTATTTCACTAAAAATAATCCAAGTCAAGTTATTGGCAGAAGTGTTAGCCTTGGAGAAACACCAATTGTTCAAAGACTGGAAAGTGCTATGGTGGGTCTGGCCTGGGGTTTCAAGTGGGATGAATCCCTGAGATTGGATTGGGTGGTGGAAATGCACAGACTAGTGGGAACAAATGGTTGTCTAATTCCTGGGTCTCTGCTGACTTCAGAGTGTGAACTATTGCTGGAAAAATATTTTGGCAGGCAAGAAAGTCTTAGTGGTATTCAAACCCAGGACCTCTTGCATGCTAGACAAGCACTTTATGCCCCCAGCACCCTTTTGCTACTCTCTGCTCTACTGTTCATGTTCCTCAGAAGGCCTTCTCTTCATTACTCTATCATCTGTGCTTGGGTATATCCACCAAGAGTTTGGCAGGCTAGAGTTTAAGAGTGTGGGATCTAGAACCGATGGTCTGTGTTTGAATTTGGCTTTAAGGCCAAATTCTGGGAGAGTTTCAAAATTCTGTGCCTCAGTATTCTTATAGATAAAAGAAATCCAATGATTATGCTTGCTTCACGTTTTATTAAGAAGATTAAATAAATTCAGCACTTTTAAAATTCTGAATGGCAAAATGTTTTCAAGTATTTATTAGATAAACTTGCAAATATACCTGGTTTTGAATTTTCTTTGGATTCCATACTCAGATAACTGTCAACTTATCTCCACTTCAATATTATACAAACATTTCCAAAATGCAACCCAACTTTTCTTCTAAAACTTTCTCAGCTTTTGGTGTGCCACATATTAGGGCTTCCATCTTCACCTCATTGAGCTTCACTAGACCTCACTGTATCCATTATAGCCTCGATTCTCCTCCTATATAGCTTAGATTCTTCTGCTTCTATCAGCTTTGCTGCTACTGATTGGCAAAGTCACCACCAAATGGTGCTCTGGGTTTCTACATATGTACCTCTCCAATTTCTCCCCAAACTATGGAATAAAAAAACCTTTTGAATTCATTTGATCTTCTTCTTGGTCCCTGTCTCTTGCTGTCTCTGTCTCCCTCCTTTGCTCCCTCCCTCCGACTATCCCTCCATCTGTCTTCTAATCAATGGCATGCACTTCAAGAAGCTTCCTGTTACTGTTAGCTTTAATTGTTAACCCAACATAATCAAGAATCTCTTGGGAAAAGAGTCTCAGTGAGGGCTTCTCTCCAATGGGTTGGCCTGTGACCATGTCTGTGGAAGTTTATCTTAATTACATTAACTGATATGGGAAGACCCAGGCACACCATGGTCAGCACCGTGTCATAGTCAAGGTGTCCCAAACTGTGTAAGAATGGAGAAATGAATTGAGCATAAGAAAGCATGCAAGCATGCTTGTGTTAGTTTCTCTGTTCTTGACTGTGGATTTGACTAGTGGCTTCAAGCTCCTGTGATTTCCCTGCCATGATGGACTATAACCTGGAATTTTAAGCCAAATAAGTCTCTCTCTCCCCTAAGTTGCTTTTTGTTAGGATATTTACTCACAGAGACAGATATAAAACCAGGACAGTCTCCCATGAATGTCTGTTGTTTCTCATCTGTTTCACACCCATATGGCTTGAAGACTTGAGTCTGCCTCTTTCTCTCTGTGCCCCAATCCTCACTCTCAGTCACCTTCTTCCTAGTACTAGAGAGATGTTGTTGCCTCTTCTTAGAGTATTATCCTCTCCCTTCTTGCCAACAGCTCTGTCCCTTGCCACCTCCAGCTCTTCTCTTCCATCTCCCTTCCAGATGCATCTCTGTGTTCCTCCTCTCACCCCCAAAGCAGCTGTAATCCCAGTTAGACCCTTCCAGCACACCTTGCTTGTTTCTGTCACTTCTAACAACCTTAGTTAACAACCTTAGTTAACACCTCCATTCATTACTATTCTTTCTACTAGATTTCTTTCTGTGCGAAGACTCTATATAGTTTGTTACTGCATTTCTGGCATATGGGATAAGTCCAACAAGCAGCTATTAAGTTGTTGTTTAATGAATGAGCCAATGTGCATCTGGCTTTGTTCATGGTGTCACCCGCTTTGAAGGTAGTCTGTGGACATATATAAGAAGTAAATTACTCAATTGACTTTACTTTGGTCCTAAACCCATTTTTGAAAAAAAAAATATAGATTCAGGGATCCCAAATTTCTGGAACTGCTTATATTTTGAAATGAAAATACCTTATATCTAATTATCTTGGCACCATTTAGAGCTATGCTTAAGACTCCTGGAAATATTTATTTGTTGAAAAGCCACATTGCTAACTCTTTTTCATAAAGAAGAGCTCTGTTCATAAACGCCTTCTTTCTCAAGCCATGCCTCTACCACTGTCTGACACAGAACATGAATAACAATTGAGTTTCACTGTGACTTTTCATTTCATCTTTGTCCCTCAGTGCCTATACTACCCCACAAGTCATTGAAATAGATCTTTCTTTTCATTAGTCCTTAGTGGCCCAATTACTAGGAAAGGACAATAAAACATTGGGAAAAAGAAAAAGAGAAAAAGAGAGAATGTCTGCTTACAGGACACATGTACATCCTCAAAGATTTCTAGTGTTCTGGAGAAAATAGTCTATCTGAAATGAATCTGAAACTTTATCCAGCTTTATTTTGGGGAAGCAAGATGCAAAGGAAGCAAAAGTTCCCTTGCTTACCAATTACCAACACGGTCTAATGTTTACTGCTATCCAGTATATGATGCAACAGTGCAGCAATGGGCTTATGTTATTCACATTCAAGCTTTACATCCAAGACATCAAAATGAGAAACAACAAAGCTGAATATAAATGTCTATCTCAACTACTCAATTATATTTGATTGTTTAGCTTGTCTTCAGTCACAGGAAATTTTTGAATTTAAAACATGTTTTCCTCACATATGTGGAATATAGCTGTGTTTTCTTCTGTCTACCGAATGTAGGAATAGAGTTCAGGAAAACACTTCTTCATGATGAGCTGTCTGCTTCTCCCTGTGTGGTTTAATCCATAAGCTCTTCCTAGGATTTAAAACTGCATGTTAGAGCACCTTCTTCCTGCATGCTGAGGTCAACAAGATTCATGGCGTTAGTGGGCTGACTGGCAGCCATAGGAGACCACGGGATTGCTCCAGATGCTCAGCTAACTCAGCTCTTAAAGAAGGCCATGGGCTTTGGGATGCCAAAGTCAAGCGTATGTCCCGGTTGTTTCTCCTTTCTCTTCAATAATAATTGATGCTTTTCCCTCAAAACCTCCCATTCTTTGTATGATGTTTCAATTTTATCAGGTTACATGATGCCACAAGTAAGAATAAAAGTATGACTTAAATATTAGTATATAATTTAATATTATAATGTAGTTAATATTTGAAAACTATTTAATTATTCAAAGTTTCTTCCATATTTGAGTACACATTAGGCAATAATCAGAATAAAGTGACAAGGTAACTATTTCTGCAGTTTAGTTGATCATTTATCATGTATATATATATATATATGTGTGTGTGTGTGTGTGTGTGTGTGTGTGTGTATGTGTGTTACATATATGTGGTATGACTGTATGTGTATACACATAGGAACCTGCCTTTAGACTGTATATATTTATATTAAAAGCTAAATATTCACATGTTGTGGTTAAATTTTTCAATATTGAATATGAAGTTTCGTCTGTATTCAAAGCATAAATGTAGAAAAACTATCAATTTACTAAATACATATACTTTCACATAATAATTATAAATGAGATGAAGAAAAAACTATTCAAGTGTTATATTCCCACTCAACTTACACCTAAAAGGCACTAAGCATCAGGTTTGGAGTTGTTGAGCGTCTAAAGGTTCTACCTGCATTACTGAAAGAGACAGGGAGAGGATCATTTTCTTCATCCATGTGGGAGGAAGCTGGGCAGTCTGTAGTCATGGCTTAGGTTTTCTGCTCTATCGGAGGTCTGGCTTCTCAGGAAAGGTACTTTGTTCTGCATAGTTCTGGTGCTTGCTGCTTGGTGGTCAGCACAGCTGCACCAAGGCAGAGTCTTGTCTGAGGCCCCTTGAGACAGAACACTCCCAGAAAATTTATCTCAGACCCCACCACTGTCAATCATTTCTTTCTGGTATTGATTCAGTAGCAAAACAGCAGCAACTTCACTGTGCCTGTTCTGCTCCATCTCTCCCTTCAGGGAGGGACACGGTCTGCTGTCTCTGACTGCATCTTGATGCTGTTTGTGTCTTTCCAGATCTTCCACTCATGCCTTGGAGCTTTAGTTTCTAGCAAAAGTGGTAACTTCCATCTCATTTCCAGAACTCCTGTCAAGCCACAGCTTGACTTTTATGAATGGCTCCTGGTAGAACCAGCTAATGAATGATACAGAGTCAAGGGGACAATCATGTTGTAGGGAACATGGCAAGCCAGTTTTAATATGACTTTGGAGGTGGGAGAGTGTGAGAAAGGAAAAAAAAATTCTGTAACATAATAAAATCTAGATTTTTTCTTTTGAAACCATCATCCAGCTTTACACAACATTTAGACTTTCTCTGTTGCAAGTTGGGAATTTCCCACCATTTGCTAGGAACCGTGGGACACCTACTGATTTGATGCAAAAGCAAAGAGCCTTTATTGATACAATTCTAGAACTGGACCAACACAATAGCTCTGCAGCACATGAAGACTATAAGCGAAAGCCCCAACTGATCTGAGCAACAAGTTTATATACACTTCTTACAGGGAACTTGCAGTTACAAGATCATGGAAGTACAGATCTTACAGTTCGTGGAAGTATACAGTGTAATTTGTGGTCACAAGATCATGGAAGTACAGAGTTTACAGTTCGTGGAAGTATACAGCACACACTTTTCACTGGTCCATCGCAGCAGGCCAAACCACAGGGGTTGCTAAAGAGCTTTGTAAACCTACAGGCTTTATTTCTGATTGGCTGGGTCTAGGGGTCTTTGAGGGAGCAGGTAATACCTGGTGAAACAGAGAAGTGGGTGGGGGTTTGAGTAAGCTTTCTTGGGAATGAAGAAGCTTTATGGCTACCTGCTAAGCAAGAGAAGCCCACCATAGACTTTATATATTACTTGATAAGTCTCTCCTGCTTAGCAAGTAAGGCCCCGTTAACATCATAATTAAGCATTTTTCATTACCATACAACATCTCCAGTAGTAAAATGAGCTATCAAGGGCTTGTCACCTGTGGTGTATACAGTTTCCTCCTGTTCATAGTAATGAGCACCTACAAAGACTTCAGGGTCTCCCCAAATGTATCAGAAAACACTGCCGTTCTGGTGGCTGCAGGATCATCTGCTGAGTCCTTTGATTTTGGTGCAGGTGTGAACACAAGCATGTGATTTGACTTTGAAGAATTTCTTTTACCGTTTGCTGTACAGTTCTTTGCACTAGAGTCAATCAAGATTTGGTTCAGACACTAGTTATTGTTGTGGGAGATTTTAGTTATGGATAATGTTCTAGTAAGGTGTCCTTGAAGCAAGTAAAGAATTCACTGCCTATCAGTAAACAAAGGAGTGGCTATACGGCTCTCCACAAGAATGGGACATTCCTTAGCCTTAAGAAGATGAAGGTTAGGCTCCATTGATTTGTATATTGGAAGGCTGGGTGGAGACAGAGAGAGGATTTGGAATAAAAAAGAACTAGGGCAAGGGCAGGAAAGGAGAGAGGAGACAGACAGCAGGGAACAAGGAGGAAGAAGCTAGCAAGCAGGAAGAGAACCTAGAGAAGAGCATGGGGTGAGGAAGCCATTGGAGTGAGCTCTCTGCCTAGCTGCTGGGGTATTAGAATTCCCTGAGATTTGACATGGTTTGTGATTAATAAAGAGCATTGGAAATTACAACGCCTGGACTCTACGATTAGCACCATAACTTTATTTTAACACTTGGCGCACCAACGCGTGGCAAGGACACACAAGAAGAAAGAAAGAAGACGAACGAAAAAAGACAGACAACACGGGACAGCAGAATCCAGACGCAGAGTCTACAAGGAAACGACAGACAACACGGGACAGCGAGAGCCGAGGCAGAAAAAAGAAGAAAAGAAGAAAGAAGACACAGGAAAGGTAAAGTATGATATAAGATAAATAAATGAAAAAAGAGTAAGGCCTCCTATGGAAGAGGAGAGCTAAAGAGAAAGAGACAGAATTAAAGAAAAATGCACACAGGTGCAGATTAATAAAGTTCCAGGAAAGGAACCACAGATTTGCAGACCTTCTGTAAGAAAAGAAGGTAATAAAGAGAATGCTCCTTAGAAAGTGGGAGCCACAGTAAGAAAGATAGAAAAAATAAAAGAAAAATACACAGGAATCTCCTAAGGAAGGAGAGGATAAGTAAGAGTGGAAAAGAAAATTTTTCCATGTTAAAAATGGAAAATATTGTGACACAGGGCACTTGGGCTCTGTATAGTGTTGTTATGGATGTTCTAGGAATGAAGACAGTAGATGAAGAGATAAATACTTCATCTGAAGCTAGCATAATGCAGATTATGGTTTTTGTTATTCTGGTATTTCACATGGTATTATCAATAGCCATCATGGTATACTGTGTTCTATCAAGGAAAACTGTCAGTGCAGAAGGAAAAGGGAAATCTAGCCTTTTACAGGAAATTGACTTAGATACAGGAGATAAATTCAGAGAAAATCAGAAAATTTTTAAATGATGGAAAGAAAAGCAGAATCTACTTGCTTCTCATAAGAAGCAGCCTTAAAAGAAATAGATGAGAAGTGGAATGCGAAAATGCAAACTTTGGTAGCAGAATTAGAACACTTGATGGAAGGAAATAAAAGCCTACCTCAGTCAGAGAATTCAGAGCCTACTGCTCCACCTTATAATGCAATGTGGCAGCCAAAGATTTTAAGAAAACCAACTATGGTTTATCCAGTAACTATAAACAGGATGCAGGGCTATGATGAACTTGGATGGCAACCTACAGAAATGCTAGATTTAAAGAGATTTAAAGAGGCAATAGTAGCCTATGGAATGCACTCTCCTTATGTGAAACAGATTTTGAACAACTGGGCTGTTCAACACCGAATCATTCCTCAAGATTGGAGGCACTTGGCAAAAGCTGTATTAGAAGCCGGTCCTCAATTACAATGGCTGACATGGTGGAGAGAAGAAGCTTTGGCAATAGAACAACGTTACCAAGCTAGAGGCGTTAATATTCTCAGAGATCAGTTGATAGGGGAAGGTCAATATGCTGAGTTGGAAGTGCAGATCCAGTTTGATGATAATGTTTTAGCACAATGTCGTACAGCGGCCTTAAATGCTTGGGATAAAGTTGAAGAGCCAGGAAAAAAGTCTGAGTCATTTACTAAGATCATGCAAGGCCCAAATGAGCCATGCACTGATTTTTTACAGAGATTGACTTCTACTGTGCATAAGACAATTTCAGACTCAGAAGCAAGGGAAGTGTTAATTAAATCTCTAGCGTTTGAAAATGCTAATTCAGAATGCCAAAAGGCAATAAGGCCACTAAAAACAGCTTCTTTGGATCAATGGATTAAAATTACTACTGATACTGGATCCAATGCTCACAATGCCACTATGATAGGACAAGCAATTGTTCAAGGTCTTAGAAATCAAAAGGTCAGATGTTTTGGCTGTGGAAAGTCAGGTCATTTTAAAAAGGACTGTAGACAAATGGATCCTAGAAATAATGTTTTCTCTGATAATAAGCCAGGAAGAAAACCTCAGTTTCCTGGAATATGTAGAAGGTGTGGAAAAGGCAGACATTGGTCTAATGAGTGTCAATCTGTAACAGATATTCAAGGTAACTCTTTGCTGTGGGGAAAACACCCTAGGGAGTCTGGCTTAAGTGCCTATCACAGAAAAAACAAGCCAACAATTTCTTACCAGCAATGGATTGACTCACCCTCAGAGAGATTAAAACAGGTAGTGCCTGTTGCTAAAGACAGCATTGCTCTAGACCTTGCTATCAAGGACAGAGCCACTGCAGCTGAGAAAACAGGTGAATTAAAAAGTACTGAAAAACAGGTATTTTGGCAAGCAACTATAAATGATCAGAGACCTAAGTTAAAAGTACAGATAAATGGAATTTTGATTGAGGGATTGTTAGACACAGGAGCGGATGTAACAGTCATTTCAAAAGACTCCTGGAAATCAAACTGGCCTCTTCAAGAGGTAACTACTCAGCTCTTAGGAACAGGAACATTTTCTCAGTTAAAACAGAATATAACAGGTGTAAAATGCATAGGACCAGAAAGTCAAATAGGAAACATAAGACCATATGTGGCAGATCTAGCTATAAGTTTATGGGGAAGAGACCTATTAAAACAATGGAATGTACAGATTAACATTCCTTCAATATCAGAGACAACGTGTAAGATTCAAGATGCTATTGGTAAAGATATTAAAAAATGTTATCAAAAACAATCACAGACTGTCAAGGTTGTCCATAAGCAGGACAGAACAGGTATTGATAATAATTCTCAGCCTGTTAAAAGGCATCAATGGAAAGTCATTCCCCAAGAATTCTCAGATGGTACCACCTTATGTCAATATTTTGTACAAAAGCCACTGAAAGTTAATACCATTGGGTTAACTACCCAAGAGTTAAATAATTCATTTCAAGCATTGAACGGTGATTCAGATTTAAACAGACAAAAAAGTTTAACAGCAACAGAAAAGGAGTTAACTCAGGAAGAAAGCAGATTGCAGAATGCATATGTAAATTACCTAGTGAAAGGGTTTAAGAAATATGAAACATAGGAATGCAATCACATATAGGGGGAAATGCCTGCCCAAGTACGGCCATTAACAGTACTCTTCAGTCTCCTCCCCACCCACAGGGAAATGACCATTAAGCTTATCAGCAGGATTCGTCGTTCCCCAGCATACCAGGAGCCACCCTGTCCCAAGGGGCTAGTCCAAGGGCACAGGTTGACCACGCCCCCCCCTGGATCCGGCACGCGCGAAACTCCCGACCAATTAGTCTAACATAGAGAGCTCGAAGCCAATCAGCTGCACGAGCCCCCATCCCCAGACCCCTTTGCCCTAACCCGATAAAAGGGCTGGGAGGGAAGGGATCGGGGCCCGCCATGCTCATCTCCTGCGTGGGATAGGCGGGACCCGGACGCGCGCCGGTAATGCCTCAAAAAGCTTCACCATTTGCTCCTTGGGGCCGCTTCTATCCTGCGTGTTAGAACGGTCCCAGTGCACTGGAATAAATCCTCTTGCTATTTGCATCGATATCCCGTCTGTGAGTCTCTGTGGGGATGTGGCGTTCCGGTTTGGACCCTGGGGGGGGTCCCAGTTTGGATCCCTGAAGTCCAACACTAGATCTCAAGCTTGATTGTATGCTTTCTGATAATTCCTCTACTGACCTTATGATACAAAAGGAAGACAATATTTTAAAATGTATCGTTGCACAAAGCAACTCAGAGAGCTTGGGCAGAATCTACACTGCCTGTGTTAGAGTTTTTCTCTCAGCAGCCGCTTGGCTATGCTTGCTAAATAACAAGCTTCGCTATGTTCAGGAGTTTGGTCAAAATATTCAGCCAACTGGTCCTGGTCCTCCAGGGAATTGGTATTTAGTTTTATTAGGTTGACAAAAAAGAATTATTTTACCTATATTTGGAAGTTTGTTTATGGTTAATGTTGGAAAAAAGTTCCAAACTTCCCAGATTTGTCATGGACTACAAAACCCATAAGGCATTGCAGTGGCTAGATGTCCTGTTATCAGCCACAGCTACAACTCCTGAGGCTGGCATGTTAAATGAATGTCCAGCAAGCAGGGACAAATTATTGGATTTTAATATTATACATGATAAATAAAACTTCAGCTAAAATTTAAAAAAGAAAGGGTATAGGATATATCTATAATTGGCTATTTTAACCTCAAATTAAAAAAAAATTAAAATTAAAAAATTAATTTCAAAAGATAATGTTTAAGCATTTTGCTCTAATTATAATAGCCTGGAGTGTGAAGACTCCCCCCCATGTCGGGGAAAGGTTGTGTTTTTGTCCTTTCAGAAATGAAACATCCAATTGAGAGTCTCCAGAGACTACTCGACTGAAGAGAGACATCAGAGTATGCGGGTTACTGTCCAGCCTTCAACCTAAAAATGGATCGTTGAAGGCCTTCCTAGCTGCCTTGCTCCTGTGCTGCATATAAACCAGAGGCCATGGATTACAAAAAAATTGAATTCCCCAGCTAAATACAGAGGCTGGCAGTCAGAGACGGGATTGAGAATTATGACATGAATTTCCCCAAGACAGAGTGCTGATCATGCTATTGGTAACTCGGACAGGTAATTTTCATTGTTCATTATTCTCTCCTAAGACAGACGCAGTCATCTTGAAAAGGGGAAATTTGGGAAGCTACTGGCTTCATATCCTGTCCTCTGAAATCATCTTGGAGATGATTCTGCAGCTGAAAAGGGAGCCTGGTTTGAATATTTGAGGCAGCTTTCACAGTGCTCAGCTGTGATAGAGATGCAAATACCTGCCTGCAGGGAGTCTGTTTTGCCAAACAGACCAGTGGAAATTGAGGCGGCTTTCACAGTGCTCAACTGTGATGATGCAGATGGAGATACCTGCTGATTCTTACCACATTGTCTTCTGCTACCTCTGATTTCTCTTCAAAGGCATTTGAACTGCACAAGCATTTTGCTAAACATTGAACTTTTATGAATAATTGGTGAACTTCTATGGACAATTGGTGAACTTCTATGGACAATTGGTGAACTTCTATGGACAATTGGTGAACTTTGGACTTGATACTTGATGTTATGGGGACACTTGCAGTCACAAAGACTTTTGAACTGCATGAGCAGTCTGCTGAACTTTGGATTTGATATTTGACAGACTATAACTTTATATCTTAATTTCATTTGATTGAGTCAATATTGTTCTTATTGTAAGTAAAAAGGGTGAGATGTGGGAGATTTTAGTTATGGATAATGTTCTAGTAAGGTGTCCTTGAAGCAAGTAAAGAATTCACTGCCTACCAGTAAACAAAGGAGTGGCTATACGGCTCTCCACAAGAATGGGACATTCCTTAGCCTTAAGAAGATGAAGGTTAGGCTCCATTGATTTGTATATTGGAAGGCTGGGTGGAGACAGAGAGAGGATTTGGAATAAAAAAGAACTAGGGCAAGGGCAGGAAAGGAGAGAGGAGACAGACAGCAGGGAACAAGGAGGAAGAAGCTAGCAAGCAGGAAGAGAACCTAGAGAAGAGCATGGGGTGAGGAAGCCATTGGAGTGAGCTCTCTGCCTAGCTGCCGGGGTATTAGAATTCCCTGAGATTTGACATGGTTTGTGATTAATAAAGAGCATTGGAAATTACAACGTCTGGACTCGCCGATAAGCGCTCATAACTTTATTTTAACAAGTTATCAGAGACTCTTGTCTATGACTGCAGCCATATCAGCAAAGCAGTCCCCATTCCAAAGTGGGGTATTTTGAGTCAGGGTTCTTTTCTTAGTTTTTAAGGCAGGGGCTCATGGATTCCAGGCTGATCTAGAGCTTGTTATGCGTGGGGCTGTCCTAGAGCTAAAAATGGGATAGAAGTGTTCTTGGTAGCCTAAAACTCTCATTTTGAGAGCAGAAGGCATTCGGCTGCTGCCACCCCCCCCCCCCAAATTACAAGCTATGCTGCCTGCTTTTACAGCAAGGCACCACCTTCTCAAAGGTATATGACCTGGCAGTTGTTTATCTGAAGCTGAGTCTTCTCCCTGAATATGACTGTATAAGATCTCTTCCTCTGGTCCCCAGAAAAGTACCTAGGTCCAGGTTATAAGCCCCAACATGTAAATGGAGCTGTCTCACCTGAGCTGTCCTAACCAATGGGCTTCCCCTGAGGCCCCTGGGTGCCAGAGACCCTTCCCATCTCTATAAATGTGACTCCGTACCACAATAAACCGAATTACATCCTCTGATATGTTCCCCCCAGGAATTCTTTACAGCCTGCAGGGTCTAAGAAGCCTCCAGGGAAGGACTGTGAGGACCGATAGGCCCATGCCCTACGCTTCTCTCCCCAGCGCTGCGCTGCAGGCCACGGAGTAACCACTTCCAGGGGATGGAAGCAGACACAAAAAAATCCTACAGTTATGTAGCTGAGGATGACCTTGAACTTCTGATTTTTCCTGTCTCTACCTCCCAATAGGTAGAATTACAGATGTGTTTGAGCACAGCTCGTTCATGCATTCCTGAGGATCAAACCCAGGGCTCTGTGTGTGCTCGGCTAGCACTCCATCAACTGAGCCGCATCCCCAGTTCTTAAGGAACCTTCAGATTTAGCTTTTTGGACTTTATCTCCACCACCCCCAAATCTTTTGAACTAAATATAATTTTTATAAATATGGCTTCATATTATAGAGACTCCTATGAAGATATTGCCTTCCCACTACTAAAACCACTTTCAAAATTTTAATAGTAGTAGTCATAAATTTTCAGATTAGATGTTCATACATGCAAAATATTTAGAGTCTAAAACATTCTTTTAAAAAAAACTATTTTCCATTATGCAGTTTCTCAACCTCCATCTTCTTAACAAAAGTTCTCAATTTTGTTGTCCTGTCCTCTGGCTCATGGATCGTTCTAGAATAGTGAACATTTATTAGCTTTGAGCTAATCAGAACCCAGTCCAATACTATTGTTAAACAGAGATCCGCTACTTGGATTTCTCTGATCCTGGTGAAGCTGTCTTCAGCACTGGCCCAGGATGGTGTCTGAGTTGGGCTTGGTTACACAGAGCCTCACAGGCCCTGCTCAGTATGTGACCAAATCAGCCCTATTGAAATACCGTGAAATATTTCGTAGAGCCTTTGAAGAGACTGGGACTCATTGAGAATTATATCTAAACATGAGGAAGTGAATCTCTGGAGACTACTGTCATCATCCTCCTGTCACAATGGGGACATATTAACAACTGTAATTAAGTAGTAGCTTTTCTTCAACCTCAGAGGAAGTCAAGCCAAGGATCTTAAATATTGCTGACGTCCTGTGATCATCGGCTCTCAGTCTCTGAAGGGTGATGTGAGTTATTTCATAAAACGTCTGAAGCTCTAATGATCGAACAGATGCTTGGAAAACCTCAAGGGTTTTGAGGGCCAAGTCCCATTGTTGGTTACACAAATGAATTACTGTTCTGGGGGCAGAGGGAGAAAAGCAGATGGGAGTTTTAGCTTATGTTTCCTAAGGCTGAAGAGTACAATGGCTCATTAAATAATTAACTGATTTTCCCCATGTTGCTTTAACAAAATCAATACACTGTCATGAACTGCTATGTATCAAAGATGAGGCTCAGCCAAGCAGAACAAGATGGGACTTTGCTGACTGAAGGGCTCAACCAGTGAATGAACAAAATATTCCCATTTCTCCAGCAGATATGGACTCAGGCTCAGTTGGCCCCTTGGATTTATAACTGACAGTTATAGAAGAGAAAGAATGAAAGCCGCTCTGAGACCTGCACTTGTTCAGCCTGTGACTCTGGGCGATCTTTGTACCTAGTGTCCTCACCCTCAAAAGAAAGGGGTAAATATGCACCTTTCACCACCCCCATTTTTGGTTTCTGTCTATTTAATTTTTAAAACTTTTCCAACCATTTTACTTAGCTGAACTCTTTTAAAGTTGGTTTAATTATCAATCATTTAAAGACATAATGTTCAAAATGAAAGAGAGCACCTAAAGTGGCTATTTTTCAAATTCTTGAAGGATTCATATTTTGAGAAAAACCTCCATTGACCTCCAGCATTCACATCCCCACCTCCATTTATAATTACTGCGCTAAATCAATAGTTTCTTTGAAGCCAATGGCTGGGAGTCACTGGACTCTCGTAGTGAGTCACCAAGCACATTGCTGGTGAATAAGACCGATTAATTCACCTGAAAGGTTAACATGTCCAGATTGTCTAAATGGACAAGCAGTCTGAGAACACTGGAGCAAAGGGTTTGCTGTGAGTTTGAATCCACCCCGGGGTATATAGTGAGCGGGAGCTGGCTGGACTACTGTAGGAGACTGTCTCACATAACAAAACAAAACAAACCCAAAGCAACAACACAACCAGTAAACAATAAAAAATAATAGAAACAATTTAATTTTTGCTCAGGCTGGAAGTATAGCTCAGTGGATAGGTGTGTGTTTAGCAGACATAAGACCTGAAGTTTAGTCTGAGGTGCCCCCATGCGTGGCGGGGGGTGGGGGTGGGTGGGAGGGGTGTGCGCGTGCGCACACACACACACCAGTGCCCGGAGTTTCACAGCTATAAAACAACTGAGCTGGGATTTGAATTCTCTTTTAAGCATTCTAAACATCAGTTTGAGGGTCACGATCACCTACGGACCGGAGTGACTTATTTTTATTAGCTGCCTCATTGTTAGAACACAATCCCGCAGGGGAGTTTTATCATCCTTACCAAGATGCAAAGAAGGAAGATGAGCGTCATGTGTTCAGATTGTTTTATGCTTTCATTAGGTTTTCTTCACACATTTATGCACATGTATACCTGCATGTCTGTCATCAAAAAATGTGGAAATGTGCTTATTCAAGTGGAAAAATTAAACTTCGGGGATGAAATCTTATTATCATTTTAGTCAAAGTCAGGAAAGAAATAGTGGTTTGTGACTCAACACCTACAGACTGAAATAAATTTCAGAACCTAGACCTTGTTGCAAGGTGATATTAATATTAGAGCCATGTTCAAACTTATAATCATAATATTGATATTACCGGATATAACTTTTATATCAGCTGTTTTTGTATTTAAAGGTCATCCTAGATAGTCTTATAGTTTTGCAGATGTGCCAACTTATATTCCAAGCCCTTTCCAAAGAGATATCTGACTAGCACTGGGTGCCAGATGTGATTCTGGGTTCTGAGAATCACCATGGAATAAGACCTAGTCATTGTCCTGGATAAACTACCCAAGAATTCTGTTTTTAGACACTGCCCATCTGGAGAAAAGATTACTCTGTTTCTGTCTACCTTTCAAGTCATCTGTGAAATAACTATTTTAAACTTGAAAGCCTTTGGAAGTGTTTAACCTTCATTTAGTAGGAGGTAACACTTGCTGTGTTTCCCTCTGGCTTTACTGTATCTTCCATAGTTAAAATTCCTATTGAGGGTTGCGTTTTACAGCACATACATGAGGGACTGGGTAATGAGCTCAAATGTATAAAGAGTTATTGAAAATACAAGGATTTGACACTAGTGACTTTCAACTGATATTCCATCCAATAGTAAGTAAAGCATCAGAAAAGAAATAAGTAAAAAATGTTTAATTTCAACAGAAATACAAAATGTATAATCACACAAACTCAGAAATTTGAAATATGTAGCTCTAAAGGAAACAAAGGGCTGTCTTTTTAAAATATTTAGTGTGCCCTCATCTCTCCGAGCCATGAACTGGCATTTTTCGGAAGCCCTTAAGAGATCAGTCTGCACCAGACACAAGAAGATCACTGACATATTTTCTTAATGTATGCTGGTTTTAAAAATAAGAAGCACAGATTCAACAATGTTAAGTTGTCCAAGGTCATTCAGTTACCAGCAGCAACTCAAGAATTTCTGCTTCCTGCTTACCACAGCCTGCTCTTTCCATGATATCACCCTATGTCCTTTTATGGGATGATTTAGATGCTAACTGGGGATGAAATAAATGGTCTTTGGAAATTCTTTCCATCACCTCCAGTCTACTCTCCCTTCTATGGCCTCAGTACTGAGCATAGCACCATTGTTTAGCAATTTGTATACACACACAAAGAAAGAAAGAAAGAAAGTAAATCTTGTAGGCAGCAGTGCAACTTAATGTGTTCAATGTCACTTTGCAAATTTCAGCCCCCCTCTCTTACCAGACCACACTATCTCCTTGAGAAGATGCCTCGGAAATCATTTGGAACAAGCCAAGTTCACCATCTATTTCATCTCTGTGTGACTTTGCCTTTGTGGAGTTCTGTCTTTTTTATTTGGGACCACTGGGTCTCAAGTAATACAGAGTGCTGACCACAGACCAGCCCCACTATCTTGAAGCTTTTCCTTAGCCATTCTCTGTTATATTTTATAGCTCTTCTAGCACAGTTAGATAGATACCATGTTATAGAGGGAAGAGAAAAGGCCAATGCATTTCAAAGGCATTCTTCGATAGATTACTCATTAAGAACCCCCTGGAGTAAGCTTCACATCTATGGCAGCCACTGGGTACATAAAAGTCAATCTCGGTGCTTTGCCCTCCGTGTGGTCTTATTAATGAGTTTAAAAGCATCTTTCTCTCGTGGCTCAAAGATGCTTAAAGACCTAGAAATGCTTCGGGGCTCTTCTGAGCAAATAAAACAGATGATCCTAAGAGTAGTGGTTGGTGTGCACTCCTTATTCTGAGCATGATTTGAAGGTGGTTCTGGGAGATCCGGCAGTGCCTTCAGTGGATGTCTGAGTAGGAATTTACTTAGAAAAAAAGAAAGGAAATGACTGTAGAGAGTGTTCAAGAATCAGCAAATAGCTGAAGGAACAATGTGGACAGGCCAGGGAGAGTGATGTGAAAAACACCTATCCTAAACACACTCCTAAAACAGGAGTTATGGGGTGAGGGGCAAGACCCCAGACAAGCATGGCTCTGGATTCGGAGGCATGGGACATTTGGTGTCTTTACATCCATTTAGCTTGCTTTGGCTCTATCTTGAGTGTGGTCAGTGCTGCCCATCTCTGTTTCCCAAGGTGAGGGTGAAATGAATCCAACTGAGAGCAGAGAACCACAATTGAGGGGCACTGGGATGCTCAGCTCTTTCTTTGTGTTTCCTGGGTGGAGCAGGTGTCCCAAGGGATGCTACTGAGCAGTAGTGTTCTGTTTGACAAACGGCCTGCACTTGACCAGTATTCTTATTTTTATATTGTTCTTTGTTCAAACTATTCCTTTTACGTTTGAGATTATAATATATAATACCATCATTTCCCCCTTCCCTTTCCTCCCTCCAAACCTTCCCATATGCCCCCCTCCTTGCTCTCTTTCAAATTTATGATCTATTTTTTTCATTAATTATTGTTACAAGCATATGTGTATATGCATATTCCTAAGTATAACCTGCATGGTCTGTATAGTGTTATTTGTACACACATTTTCAGGGCTGACCATTTGGAATTAGTTAACCTGTTGCTGTGCTCTTCCCTGGGAAGACTGTCTCTCTGGATCTCATCATTCCTGTAGTTCTTTGTGTAGGGTTGAGTCCTCTGGTCTTTATCCCACTCACTTTAGCATGTCTATTGTTTTTGCTTAGCTCATGTTTTTCTCAGTTCATAGTGAAACTCTATGGATGTAGCTTCCGACGTTATTAGAAGACACACAATTCCTCAGCCAACTCTGTGGTCCTCTGCCTCTCATGGTCTTTCTGCCCCCTCTTCCGCAATGGTCTCTGAGCCTTAGGTGCAGGAGTTGTTTGTAGTTGGCTATAGTTTTTGGACAGTGACTGTGGTCCTGGAGACAAAAGAGACAAAAACACAGGAAGCTCAGAGAGGAAGCAAACCTGCCATCTAGGGCATAACTTCACACCCGTGAAAGGGTCAAGATGAAATTAGAGGACATCAGGAGATGGAGGCAGAGGATCATTGCAGCCAAGACCTGGTTAGAGGTTTTTTTCGCCCCATAACCCATTTCTCAAGGCCTAATTAGCCTGAGGGTTAAGGCAGGGTAGTAAAGCAACCCCACAGAACTATTGGAGCCCGAGTCTCTCTAGTTACTAAGAAGCATCTCACCTGAGCACCTATCTTGGCATCCACCTGTCAAGAACCATGTTCATAGTTACTTCTTTGTAACCAAGAGATTGCTAAGAAGCCACCAAGAGGTTCTGGTAAGGCCCAACAGGTGCTGATTATGAACACTGAAGGTGCACAGATCTTTAGTTTTCTCCCAGCCCATTCTAAGCATGGAAGACTTCGTAGCCTGTAGTCTCCACCCCATGGTCCGCTGGGCTCAGCTCCCCGCCCCCCATAGGAGATAGTATTGCAATATGGTCAAAAGCATAAGTCACAAACTCGGAGAAGTTTGCATTAAGAACACTGAATCTGCTATTCATTATCCTTCTGTACACAGGAAGTTATATGTCTCCTCTAAACCTCAGTTTTCCTCATCTATTATATGAAAAAATAATGATTCATAGAGTCAGTATGATGATCAGGTCAGGAATTAGGAAGAGCTCTGTGACTATTGTTATCACTACAGTTGGATACCCTGGTTACAAAAATGCTTTGAACCTTTAATGTGTAAAAACTAATATGCTAAAACAGCTCTTTAAATACTTCAACTACTCATAGTCTTCACTACCAAGGAAAATTAATGTCAAATGGTCTGAAGGGTTACAGCGTTACCCAGATGACCCCTCCTCTCACCTACTGTCTTGAAAAGATTCTCTCAATACCCCCTCCTCTTAGCGGCTGCTTTTTAAAGACACCATGATTGCTTCATACCAACAGATTCTGTGTAGCTTCCCACAAGGCCAGGCATGTCTGAGTGGAGTTAATAGCTCTGAAATACGAGGAAGGATATAGCAATGGCTAACCACTGTGTGAGAACTTAAAGGAGATGATATGAGAGAAAGAGAGAGAGAGGGAGAGAGAGAAAATTCAGTCTTCCAAACAAAGAAAAAAAGCCAAAAACTGGACATAGAGAACACATTTGGGAAATCAGAAGCTGTGTTTTAATTTGTGTTTACATGCAGACAGATTAACACGTGGGATCCCAAACCAAGCAACAACCAAACAAACAATCCACCCACAACCAAACAAACACATTTCCATTGCATTTGGGATAATATCCTCTAGGAAGCGTTCTGTGTTTGGGAAGCAGAGGCAGGGATGCTGGAAAGTGTTTTATACACCATCCAATTTGAAATTACCCCCTTTTCTATGCCCTTCAGTAAAAGAGAGAAGAAAAATCAATCTACTGAGTAATGAAGGCATACTCCGTTATAGTTATCCTCTTCTTCTGGGGGGGTGAAAAATATAACACAGCAGCTTTGTTCACTCTATGTGGTAAACCAAAGTGCTTCAAGTAAAGTACAAAGAAGACAGACACTAAATCGAAATCTCTCTGCGTCTTGCACCTAGAGGCATATGCAATAGCTAGAGCACATACGCTAAGAAGGCAATAGGAGGAATAACAGCGGAAAAAAGAGTTGGACTTGCTTAGACAAATGATTCCGAGGGGCAGCAGTTTTCATGGCCCATCTGCTTGGAGAAAATTCCATGCTAATCAGGCCTATAAAAGGATGTGGGTGTGGGGTTCCGTTCTGTTAAAGCCATAAAGATTTTTGTACAGTCACACATCAGTTATCTGTTGAGCCTGCTTTTATTTTATTATTATTATATTTCCGAAGAACCGCTCCACCCCCCAGGAAGTCTGCTAACCAAAGCTCCTGGGAAATTGGTGAATTAAAAGCAGGCTGCTGGACACTATAACAAACACCAGTGGAGGAATAACTCGCTCAACATGAAATATTCATATTGGGAAATTTGACTTTTTAATTGAGATGTCAATTGAGTACTATCCCTTATCACTCTGCTGAAGAGGCCCAGGAAATATAGTCACAAAAGACTGAAATAGAACCGGCTTACCAGATTTCAATAATTTTGCTTTGAGTGTCGTACTCCAAAAGATTGGGTATCTGCTTAGACGATAGAAAATTCTCTTGGGACTTTTCTTTCTTTGGCCTTGAAAACAGTCCTATTAAGACTTGCTCTGTTTTATTTTCAGTGCCTTTATATTGTAATGCTTAATGGATCATGTGACTTAGATTAATACGCAATTTGTTGGGAAGCAGAGAACAGTGTAGAAGCAAAGTTGCCTCGTTATGATTCATTGCTAACAGTATTTATTTTAAAGTGATGAGAATAAAAGCTTTGAATTCCGATGATCACACCACAGTGCTCAGTCACGCTCTGCCCAGTATCTGTGGGCTAGATCACTAACATCTGAAAAACCATGGTAGCCTCTTCAGTACAATGCAAGAGTTCCTTTATCACAGACTACAAGGCTGAGCTCCACATCAGCTCATGGTGAGAAGGTGAATGGCAGCTTTGGACATTATTATTAAGTGCATTGGTTTAATAGTATGTATTCTGTTATTCCAGGGAAGAATTGACTAACTTGACTGGAGGTGTATCCCAGTAGACACAAATCTAAACAGAGCAGCCATGACATGTTAAGGTAAAACACCTTAAATTTAATATATTCCTTGTATGGCACACATTATCAAGCAGTAACTATGGCCAAGGACAAGGGACCCCAATAGCAGGTTTCACACCAAGCACACAAAGTAAGTTCATATTATTGCTGGCTAGAATGCACCTATGTGCTTCTCACAGGCTTATGTGAAAGAAGGAGCTGACTTTCCCATTTATGCATCCTATGTGCCAGGCATTGGTACCAAGCTTGTACTATAGCTCATGGTCCTATGCTCTAGGTATCGTCCTCAACTTATTTGGTTATGTATTCATTTATTTCATTGTATGTTTGTGTGTGTGTGTGTGTGTGTGTGTGTGTGTATTTGTATGTATGTGGGTCTAAGCATGTACAGATGGATGTGCACACATCTATGCATGTTTGTGGGTGCCACATGTTGGCCTTGGGTGTTGAGGCAAGGTTCTCACTGAAGCTGGAGTTCTAGTCTTTTAGCCTAACTAGCCAGCATGCCCTGGGGTTCTCTCTGCATCCTAAACACTAGGAATTGAGGAAATGTACCACATCTGTCCAGCTTTTATTTCCTTATGCAGGTGTTGGGATTCAAACTCTGGACCTCAAGTTTGCATAGCAATACCTTTATTCACTGAACAATCTCTCCAGCTCAGCTGTTTTTGTTTTTCCAGTTCAAATTTCACTCTTAGACCTGTAGGGCTGAGAACTCAGTATGTAGCCCAGGCTAGCCCCAAACTCCCAGGGACCCTCTTGCCTCAGTTTCCCAAATGCTGGGATTACAGGTGTATGTCACCACATCTGGCTTTATCCTTGTGTTAGTGATGAGATCACCATGGTTCAGATGAGTAAAATCTGTCTGAAGTCTCCAGCAAGTAGAGGAAGTGGTGGTTTGGGGAGGCCTCACGTTTTCTATTAGGACATAGCTTGCTTTGCTACATGGGCAACCTACATGTGTAAGGAGGGTTCACAGAGGAATAGTCAATTAACATCTAAGTGAGGTAATTCCACCCAAACGAGAAGAGAGGTGCAGGAGGCTTATTCCCTTGGAGATGATCAGGAGGCAAGGGAGACAGGTGGTGGAGATTTCTGAGACCCCTGCTGCTTTTGTGCCCTGCCTGATGCCACATGTAGAGTCTGAGGGAAAACAAAGCAGCTGTTTGGTGCTCATCCCAGAAGGTGAAGGTGAAGGGTAGATGGAGTCTCGAAACCTAGAACTGCTCCCATGGACTTGACCTCCTGATTTGCAATGGGCAACCCCACTGGCCTGGGCTAGTTGCTTTAACTTGTCTGAGCCTGCGTCTTCCTTCTAGGAAGTGAGAATAAAATGTTGCACATGTAGTGTGATCTGATGGTGACGTTGATGGTGGTGGTGGTAGTGATGATGATGATGGTAGTGGATAGTCACTTACCCTCTAAGAAGGATTCTATCAGTAAGTAATTCTCCCCAAAGTGAAGCAGATCTGGTGATTAAATAGTTAACACACAGGCAGTGCTTACAGGGAGGCTTTGCATCTGGTGTGTTCTCACTAGCTGTTGTCTGGTGCTATGAATCATCCAGATCATGGAGACAGCAATTTGACTTTTCTCGACATGATTTTATATCCTTGCCTTCCCTTTTCCTTCTCTACACCCTCAGGGGCATTTTCTCTGCTTAGGGATGCTATAGCCCAGGAGCCAGTAGCAATGAGCCCTTCATGGCCTCCAGGCTACAGGAGTGAGCACTGCCTGAGTAAGGTCCGACATTTTCTTTCCAAAGTGAGACAGCCTCCCTTCCAGAGAGGGACAAGAGGAAAAGGTTAGATAGGCAGGGTGGATGTGGGCCTGTGATGCTCCAAAACGGGGCTCTCTGATAGAGTCTCCAGGAGATGAGAGTGGTCCAAGTAATCCAGATCAGCGCAGGAGTCTGGAAAACCATTCAGAGCTCAAGCAACAGATGGGAGCCTTGCCTGGGGGTGAGGTCGCCCACCAAACAATCTCCATTCCACCTGTCCAGTAAAGGCACAGGATCAGGCCCGCCTCTGACAGATCTCCAAGGCTGTAGCTAGGTATTGGGGAGCTGCCAGAGAGCTGGGTCTGAAAGACCTTTAGAGTGGAGTCAGGGAACACACAGCAGCTGAGGTGGTGGCCGGAGGCGGGGGGGGAGGGGGGGGGGGGGGCGGGGGGGGGGGGGGGGGGGGGGGGGCAAGGACTAGGCAACCCCTCCTCCCACCCCAGGCAGCATATAATGCTGGCCCAGTCCCTCTGGAAACTCGTCTGTCACCTGGGAAGCGGGAGCAGGGCTCTAAACCCACTGATTTTTCTATCACCACTCAAAATGGGTGCTTAAAGGAAAATGTAAGTGGAGTCATAAATCAAGAGAATTACGCTGACGGCTCACTTGAGCAAAATGTCACCCAAGCAAGTGCCGCTTTGGAGCTGATGGGAAATGATGCCCTGCACACAGGGTTTGTACACTGACCGGCCTCGGTGACATGACATGTGGGATTTTGCTCCGCTTCTCTTTACACACTGGAACTTCACTGGATGCCATGCTACCGTGATAAGGTTTTAAATGGGATTGTCACATATCGGTCACACAACCACTGTGGGATAAATATTGGTTTTATCTCCAATTTTCTGATGTTAAAATTGAGGCCTAGAGACCAAGCCACAGGAAGGAGCCAACATGACTAATTTGCAATTCACACTGGAGAAATTTGGAGCTATTTAAGATGAATTGAAGGGTGGCTAGGGTTCTGTTTTAAGGAGCCACTCTAGAAAAATAAGGATTTTTGTCATTTGGCCATAATGGGTCTGGTTTTTTGTTTTTTTTTTTTGGGGGGGGGAGCTGGTATTGGTTAGCATCAGAGGCCATGCAATAACATTTGTTAAGAGAATGAAGGATAGCGTCTCTCCTTCTTGAGTAGATGTTGGACTCTAATCTGGTTCTCGGTATTTGGTGTTAGGCTGACTGTTCTCCCTTGGTTTTGCTTGAATACCTTCACCTTGTCTTCAGGGTCTTGAAATTCTGTAATGATATTGATAATGTTAGCATCGGAAACCACTTCTGCAGGGGTGATTAAATCCTTTCCTCAGTCTCGGTGTGAGCTCGTCTCACCCTCTAGCCTTGTGCCACCCATTTTGACATATCATTTTTTTTTCTAGAACCTATTAATTGTCAGCAGAGCACTTATAATTTAGATACTTAAGGTTTACTTTTCCTCTCAACTTCCATTCTTGTTGGATTCATACTTTTTCCTTGGGAATCTCCTTGCTGTTTTGTTTGTTTGTTTGTTTTTTGCCTTTTGCTTGCTTGTTTGCTTTTGTATTTTGTTTCTTTGTTTTGTTTTGCTTTTCAAGACAGGGTTTCTCTGTTGTAACTCTGGCTGTCCTGAACTCACTCTGTAGATCCACCTTCTTCTGCCTCCCGAGTGCTGGGATTAAAAGGGTGCCCCACTACCACCTCCCGGCTTCCTCGGTATATTTTTAACTTTTAGAGTTCTATTCTTTTCTTTTTAATATTCATAAATAGATATAATATAATTGAGTTTCATTAGTTGTTAGTTCTCTTTTGCTCTGTGAATTATATATACTCAATTCTATAAAATCAGCTTCTGTCATCTAATTATATTGATTTTTTTTTTTTTGCTAATGAATCTTTGCATACCTATTCACATTTAACAACAAATTCCTGGGCGAGGTTAGAGAACCTTTTTCCTAATACGCTTTCCGTCACCTTTAGAAGGATGTAGTGCAGGGGGCGCAGTCAACCATGAACACTGTTTTAGGACAAGTGGACAATGGACTCACGCTAGATACCAGACCTCCAAATTTCCAGAGGTCGGTCACCTTGAAAATCTGATTTCCAACCTGTAGAGCACAGATGTTCTGTGGTTTGTCTGAGAGTTTTGTCCTTGGGTAATGGTGACAAGACAGTGACGATGATGGTAGTTGTGGTGGTAATATGATATATTACTTAGCTATACGTGCTACGTACAGACAGGTCCTGTGTTAAGCACATCATGTACATAGATTCATTTGCCATCTGTGATCTAGGTATAGTTTCTATCCTGTTTCCAAAGACAAGGAAATGGAGACGCGAAGAGGTTTAATAACCTGCCCAAAGCCACAAGCAAAGAACTGGCAGAAGCAGCCTTTGAATAAAGCTAGCGTGGCTCCATTCTCCATTCTTTCATCTCTAGGGTATGTTGCTGGTTGACTGCAATCGATGAGCTTAGGAATCTAGAAAAGAGGGCTTCACATATCAGCTATAGCTCCATATCTACAGCGTGTCAACCCTTTCTGAGGACCTCTGAGAAAAGTCAGCATGTTTCTCTGGGTAGTTTGTATTATATTGAAACTGCATTGTGTAAAAGAAACAGATTCCAGCTGTAGCATTAACATCCACTTATTCTGTTTATATTTTGCATAATCAAGAAAGAGATATGTTGGAGTGTAGGGTTTGATAGACATATACCCCAAGTAGTCAGATGCCTGAAACTGTGAGTAGATGTTTAATAGGCTGGAGAAATAACAGTCCAGCCACAGCAAGCCTGATGATTCTGAGATTCATCACGAAGCAGTTCTTTAGAGAAACACAAAGGGAAACAGATTGCTCTTCAGAATTCAGTGATTTCCTGAAGAATCATCTGAAGTGCCTTCTAAGGTTGATTTATGTTTGTAAAACACTTGTTATAATGACAGTTTTGTTTTTTTCACAAAGCTGGATGTGTATGGACATGCTTATAATCATAATACAGGCAAGAAAATTGTGAGTTTGAGGAGGCCAGCCTGAGCTACACAGTGAAATGCTTTCTCAGAAGCAAAATAAATAAATAGATAAAAATAAAATACTGGCATATCGTGGATATTCTTTCAAGATGTCATTTTCTCTGAACTTACAGAAGTGCAAACCAAGCTGAAGCACTCACACTACAAACTGGAGACTATTTTGATATACAGAAGAGAGGGTGGCACAGAGAGCTCTAATGAGCACAGACCACGGGGTATAGAAAACAAACTGAAGTCATAGTCCTAACTCTTAATTGTGTGTCCATTTATGACTCGGTTTCCCAAT
>JAMJFZ010001521.1:0-50000 GCA_026225945.1 Cricetomys ansorgei
GAAGGACATTACTCTAGGTACAAATTTGAATTGCTGGCAATTCATATACTGTGTACCCGCAATATAATTTAATCCCAGATACCTGTGCCAAAGAGGTCCAGGCTTTGTGCTGACGGGGAGCCGATGGCTGTCCCGTGAGAGTCCATCTGCCAACTGTGCTCTATCCCTAGGAGAAGAATTTTCCTGGGGATTCCTCTTTCTTATACATTTGTATTAGCATAATCAACTCTACAAAGTAATGAGCTCCAATTGTAACGCATAGAAAACGTTGCTGATAACTACCACGCCCCATTGGGTGTTATCCATCCGTCTCCTTCCCCTTCCCATGAGGATTATTCTTGCACAGGCCTGGAACCTCCCCAGTGTGCTAGCCTCATTCTGAAGACTGCTTGTTTGGTGATTTTTTAATCAACATGTGTCTTCTGAGACACACATGAGATGAGAGAAAGAAATGGTCCAGCTGGTCTTCTTTAATCAGGACGGAGGGGAGGGGGCAGTGGGGTGACACTCACAGGCTGGAGTCTAGTATCTAGTGCAATCTTCTGAAGGAAACTGGGGGCAGGGAAGACAACTTTGGAAGCCCTGGCAGAGTCCAGATCTGAGACACTGAGCAAAGAGGACCAGAGTCCCTGTTGCTCTTTCTTCAAGCTTGGGCCTGAAGAAGCTCCAGCAACAAAGACAGGAAAGGGTATCACACAGGCAAACACAAGTTTAAATGGGGTGCTACCTTCTATGAGTCCTTGTGTTCAGCCACCAAAGCACTCTGTCTCTAAGCCCTGGGCCTGTGCTCCATCTCCAAGAAACAAACCTGCTACGGGTCCAGCCTTTCAGGTGGGCTCCAGCACCCCTTCCTCGTCTAGAACACAGTTCTTGGTAAAGAGCCTTTGCAATAACATACCTCTGCCGCTAGGTGGCAAACACAGCCCTGTTCTTTCCACACAACTCCTAGAACCCAAGGTTGGGCACACAGGCTGCAGAGTCCTCCAGCATGGGAGGCTGCACAGGCAGGGACTAGAGAGCACAGCCCTCCAGGCAACAGTTCAGAGATGGCTCATCCTCAGCCATGCCTAGCACAGCACTAGCCCACCGCACACACTAACCCTAACCCTAACCCTAGCCCACCACACACACTCAGCTGGTGTTACTAGCAAATGAGTGTGCACTCTTCCAGGCTCTGAAATATAAAAATTACACTGGACATCTACATTTCCCTACATCCCAGTGTCTGTGTTTTCCTGCCTGATTCTTCTCAGTTAACGATGTAATGCGTGGCATTTCTCACAGTTGGTAAATAGGTTTCCTCAGAGAACATTTTCCCAGAGGAATCCACTTTTGAAAAACCTTGTCTGTAAACAAAGATCAATGTGTTTTCTGTCCCACCCTCGGTTCTCCGTGGCTTATGTAAAATACGTACCCCCAAGGGCTTAATTAAATCCACATGGCTTGACAGGAGGCTACAAGATCTTGATTAACCCACCAAGGTCCCAAAGTGTAAACTTCATTTGATTTCTTG
Organism: Cricetomys ansorgei; assembly: GCA_026225945.1. NCBI lineage: Eukaryota > Metazoa > Chordata > Mammalia > Rodentia > Nesomyidae > Cricetomys > Cricetomys ansorgei. The sequence goes on from JAMJFZ010001521.1 coordinate 1,514, forward strand.
GAGGATCAGATGTGACAATATATACCTCCGAGCCATGTGCTTCTGAATCATCTAAGATTCTAGAGAATACCAGCAAGAAAGGTCATGCATGCGTGCCCTTTGATTCAATGAGGATTGTTTGTTTTTAACTAAACATTTATCTTAGAAAAACTGTTTTTTATATTGATATTAGACATGATTCAAAATGAATCAAATGTTGACCCCCAAGTTGGTTCCCATGAAATCCAATAGACTCGGGAGGGAACTCAGAAATAGCCGGTGCCATTTATCCCTGAATGAAAAGTCTTTCTGATCCTCCCTGATGGCCAGAAGAGGGACTAGATTGGAAAAGCTCAGAATTTTCCCTGGGAGACCTGCCCAGTTGGGGCTTTGGTGGTGGGGCCCTGGGCCCTAAAGAGAAGTCTCAGTGGGACAGCCATCCCGAAACAGGCTGTGTGGCTTCGAGCACGGTCTGCCTCTGTTTGTCTCCCAGCGCTCACATCCAGTTTTTGAACTTCTCCACGGAGCCCAACCACGACTTCTTAGAAATCCGGAGCGGCCCCTCCGAGACCAGCCGCATGATGGGCAGGTACAGCGGGAGCGAGCTGCCGGGCTCCCTGCTCTCCACATCCCACGATACCATCGTGTACTTCCACAGCGACCACTCCCAGAACCGGCCAGGATTCAAGCTGGAGTACCAGGGTAAGGATGAGAGTGTCAGGGTGGTTCCGCTCTCAACCCTGTGTCAGCCCCACAGTCAGCCATCTGTCCATCCTTATGGGGAGAGATGCCAAAGGGGAAGGGCAGCAGACCTCTCTGTGGTGGCTTCTGGTTGGTTGCACCCTACCTCACTAGCTACCTAACGCTGTTTGACAGATAGCTTAAATATGCCCAGCTTTTTCCAGAGCCACCAGCCCCACAGTGTCCACCGAGACTCCATAGCATCTAGAGCTGATAGCCAACAGCACCTTGGCAAGTAGCCCAGGGTGCTCTCAGGCATCTCTGACAGCAGCCCACCATTTCCCCTCAGCTTTGAGAGGCTCAGTCTCAGCGAAGCTCCCTCTATGACAGAATGGAGAATTTTAGTAACAGTGTTACCACCACCCATCTCAGACGGTGTGTCCTGGGGAGATCCACCCGTATGCTCGCAGAGGTTCTATTTCCTCAGGTAAAACCCAGTGGCAGGCCCAGTGGGCCTGGAATGCTTTCCTGGAAACGACCTCCATCACACCAACTCAGGCTTTGCTGTGTGAGAGCAGTTCGTTCACCGCCACTGGTGGTAGAGACTGCCCAACCTGCACAGGCTGCCTGTGGCAACCCCACCTAGACCTAACTTCCGTCCTGAAGGCTCTCCCAGTGGTGCCGAGTGAAGTACTTGTTCTGGCCCATCTCTTTTCAATCACTTCCTACTCTGTCCTCTTAGATATTCTTTGCCAACACCTGTACGTGCTTATATTTAAAAATCCCTAAGACTATACAGATGTTTCAGTGAGCAGGTGGCAGCAGCCAGCTCAGACAAATGTTGCAAGCTGGTGGCTCAGAGACAACAGAAGCTCATTCTTCCTCCCTCTTCTGGGGCTGCAAAGTCCAAGGTCAAGGTGCTGGCAAATCCCACGTCTGGGAGAGCCTGCTTTTCAGTCCAGAATCCTCTTACCGCATCCTCACTTGGTAGACAGAGTAAAGAATCCCTCAGAGGCCTCTTCCTTCCGGTTCTCCAGGGAAGACCTCCAGGGCCCCGCCTTCCAACGCCATCCCATTGATGGGATGAGGCTTCGGCGTGTGGTATTGCCTGAGAGGACCCACACAGGTTGTGTCACACGTGACAGAGGTCACATTGCTACCGTAATCCCCTGCACAGAGGAAATAACTTGGAATAGTTCCATGTGCTATCTCCTGCCCAGACAGCACTGCATCCCACTTCTAAGGGCTGCCTTTTCAATTTTCTGTTTTCAAAGTTAACTTTTAGTTATACAGATAATTCACTAGCACATTCACCTTTAGAGAGAGAGAGAGAGAGAAAGGAAATGAGATGAGATTATTTCCCAGAGATAGACCCAAATTTTTTTATTTGTGTGTGTGTGTGTGTGTGTGTGTGTGTGTGTGTGTGTGTACCTGGAAGAAAATGTCAAGTTTTATAAAGTTTTTGACCACATATACTTTAATATAGAAAAGGTACCATGCACTGTGTAGTTTCCTGAGACTTGTCTTTTTCATCCCTGTGGCTGGAAGCCCCTTCCTGATTCAGACAGGAACACTTAGCAAGAACTGGGCTTCTCATTCTGGGACAGCCATAAAGGGTATTCCCTGAGGAGGGCACATTTGGGCGGTTGCACAGGGAGGCCTACATGAACACGTTTGTCCTGGGAGCGTGGCAGGCTCATACTGCAGTGGCCCAAGAGCTTGACCTCACCAAACCATGCTACTTTGTTGGTACTGAGCAGGCAGTCACACCGGGGAAGTTGGGGGACGGGTTGCCACAGAAGCTACTCCTGTGCAAGAGCATCTGTGCCTGTCAAGTAGAGGGTGTAGGACTGTCTGCGAGTAAGGACACATCAGTTAATCACCCTCTGTCACGATGGTCTGTCATGGAAGACACTGGTTCTAGTTACGTAGTCCATGCTCTGGCTGGAACAGACCATGGCTACCATCACTTCCTGGGTCTTGGTTTGTGGGAAGCCATCACAAAGTACCAAAGACCCTGTGACTTGAAAAACAGAACTATAGTCTTGGGTTAGAAGTCTGAGGAAGATTAAGGTGTCACTAGGTTCCTTCTGAGGGCTACAAGGATCTACTCCAGGTGTTGGGCTGGATTCTGGTGGTTTCAGCCAACGTGGCATCCGCTTGCAGAATCATCACCCCAGTCTCTGACTTCATCTTCATAAGGCACCTTCATGTCTCCGTCTCCACAACTCCAGCCCCTTGCCTTGATTGACACATAATTATTGTACTTATGGATGGAATGCAATGTGACGTTTCAAGGCAGGAATGTCGTGATTGATCAAATCAAGATGGCTAGTATTCCCATCAGCCTGAACAATTACAATTTATTTGGTGTCTTTAACACTCAAAATGCCCTCTCTTGTGTGGTGGCGAGCGCATGAGAGAAAAAGAATCTTCTGTGCTATTGGTGGGGATGTAAGTTAGTGGCGACATTATGGGATGTAGTATGGAGGTTCCTCATGCTCCCCTGACTTGTGAAGACGCCAGCCACGTCAGATCATCTTTTACGCTACAACCATTCTAGTCTGTGTGAAACGGGCAGAGGTCGTCTCTCGGAATGAGGTCACCTTCTCGGGTTCTGGGCGTTCAGACTTCAACATGTGAACACGGGGAGAGGTGTGGTTCAACCTGTGCCCTCTCTCTGACACTTCACTTTCATAAGTGCTGACCACACCGCTGCCAAGGGGTGGTCAAGGTTGGCTGCGACAGGCCCACCTCACACCTTCACAGGCCCAGCCCCCACTTGGAGACCATGCAATAGAATGAGGGCCCCTGTACACTCCCCGTGTGGCAAGCCCGCATGTCCCTGTTGTGCTATCTTACCAAGACTCACCATTGGCTCTTGGATCCCAGAAAGAGCCCTAACCACTCCACCCACCTAGCCATCGCCCCTGTATCAGAGAACAAGATCTCTGTTCTCCCAGCCCTTTTTCTTTCTTTGAGAAGGTTCCTGCTGAGCCTGCCCTACCTGGGGTCCCCAGCTGTTCCTACGAGAAGTCAAGGGTGACAGATGGGTCAGGCTTTCCTTCTGTGACCAGGACTTGCCTGATACTCCTTGAGTCACCAGCCCAGCTGGTGTGTGCCACTCAGCATCAGACCACCTGCTCCTCCTTGAGCTGGAGCTCAGCTTTCATTAAGGTTTCCTGTTGTGATGGTTCTGACCTCTCTGCCTAGGGGGTCTCTGGTGCCAGAGGCCCAGCTGTTTCCACTGAGTCCTGGGATTTGTGATAGATGCTAATGGCTCTCTCTGGCCAACCGGCCCCCACTACTACAGTTGTTCATTATAAACAGACTCTGAGCTCTGAGCCCTCTCCGATGCGTCCCCTACAAAGAAAATGGGTTCTTTGGTCCCCCAGTTTTGTGGAAGAGCCATCTGTCCCCACTGAGGCTATTTCTGTGGGTCCCAGTTCTCTTGGTTCCCTCAGCTTTCCTTGGAAAGATCTAGCTCTTTCTCCTCAGTATTCTCCTAACTGGACAACCCAGCGTCCCTAGCCTGCTTCTTCCTTTGTCTTTCCTTGGGCAGACATTTCCATTAAATGTTTAATGGTAGCTAAGTTTGCTTACTCTTAACTTACTCCATGGCTCAATAGCTAAAACTCCTGCCACTCAAGCCTGAGGCCTGTGTCGCAGACCTGTGACACTGGGGGGTGCCCCAGGCACAGGCTCAACCCTGGCACTGGGGGGTGGAGTCAATAGGATCTCAGGAGCTCATCAGCCAACGGGTCTACTCAGTAGCTGAGCTCCAGGTTCAGTGAGAGATCTTGCCTCAAACCATGGTGGAGAGTGGTCAAGGAAGATGCCTGGTCTACACACATACACACACACACATACACACACACACGTACATATGCTAGACAGATACACACAAACAAGAAAACCTCAGAAGGAAAATGTTAGGAGAGGTCAAAACTCAGGTTTCAAATTACTATAGTCTGTCTGGGATGACAAGTGTTCCTACAGTAACATCTCCCTCTGGGACAGCCCAGCCCCTCTTCCTGAGGAGGCCCGCTCTAAGAAAAGAAATGATTCTCTTCTCTGGACTTAACTCTCTCCCTCTTAACCATCTTCCAGGGTTCTGAGATCTGTCCTGGAGAAAATGAAATCCAGGCAACCTCCTGAGGGTTCTCCCTTTTGGAAAAGCTACTTCAAGTGACACTTACCACTCTCATCAAAGCTACTCCAGCTTCTGACGTGCAGCTGCTCTCTCTTGCTGTCTGTCTTCATCCCATGGAGCACCAACCTAGGTTCTCATACATGGGCAACAGGCACCTCTCTTCAGCCCACCCACACCATGATGGCCGCTCAGTTCTCTGACGCAAGCAGTTGCCTCATTGATTTCTACGTGTGTGTGTGTGCGTGTGTGCGTGTGTGTGTGTGTGTGTGTTGTGTGTGTGTGTGTGTGTATGTGTGTGTGTACTTGCAGAGGTCAGAAGACCACCTCCTGTATTATTCCATCCCCCCTTTTTTGGAGACCAGGTCTCTCACAGCTTGACTCTCACCAAGTAGGCTCAATGGCTAACAATGGCTAACAGATCCAGGGATCTACCTGCCTCTGCCTCCTCTGTACTGGGATCACAAATGCATACTGCTACTACAAAAGAAAAGAAAGAGAGAGAGAGAGAGAGAGAGGGGGGGGGGAGAGAAAGAAAAAGAAAGGAAGGAAGGAAGGAAGGGAGAAAGAGAGGAGGAGGAAGGGAAAAAAAAGAAAGGAAGGAAGGAAGAAAGAAAGGGAGGGAGGGAGGAAAGAAGGAAGGCCCACTTTCATGAATCCTGGGTATCAAACTTCCTGCTTGCAAGGCTAACCAACTGAGCTTCCTCCCCAAGTTCCCTGAAAGTTATTTCTAGTGAAATGTACATACTTTCCCCACTGAAACGGCCCCCACAATGTCAAATAGAAACACAGAACCCAGCTACCACTGCAGAGCAGGCATGGAGGAACCATTAGCCTTGAGGTCACAGTCGTTCTTACCAGGTGTGATAAATCACCCGCTTCCATGGGCATCATCCGACCTCAGCTGTTCCCACTGAGCATCTGCGCCATGGAAACAGTCCATCTCCTTCCACTGCCAGTTCCCTGTGTAGAGAGCGCCCAATTACTGCCGCAAAGAACATTCTTCATCCGGTGTTCCCAATTACTCAGAGGCTTTGCTCTGTGGGACATGCTCAGCCAGTGCCTCAGCTGACTCTGCCTGTTGGACCGGCCTCGGCCATTGCCATGAGGACAGCTTTCTTACTCCCTCAAGGAACATGCTAGTATGGCGGTCACACGTTCCTTATGGCCCATCTAGCCCCCACCTCCACCCCGCCCAATGTGTTTTCATAGGTTCTAACTTAGCAGAGTTGCAAAGTCACTGTTTACACCCTCGCTCACTGCCTCCGTGTCTGTGACATTGAGATAGATAACACCGAGACACCTAGACCAACGCCTGACCCCAAGAAGACGTTCAGTGAATAGCGGCTCCGCTGTCAGCGTATTCCTTGAGCCTCTTTTCCCGTGGAAATATGAACCATGGGTAACATCCTCGGGGCTCCTCCCACATGCCGGTATCATGCAAAGAGCTACGCCGATGTCAATGCACTTGGTCCTCATGACAACTGTAAATAAGAACTCATCCAAAGCCAACATCCGGTCAAGCCCATCTGCGCCACTCCTGGGGCTCTACCTCGGGGCTAACCCGCAGACACTACACTCTTCCATTTGGGAAGAAACTCCCCAGGAAGAATAACTTGGCCTCTTCTCCTCATCTATTCTAGCCTATGAACTTCAAGAGTGCCCAGACCCAGAGCCTTTTGCCAATGGCATAGTGAGGGGAGCTGGCTATAATGTTGGACAATCGGTGACCTTCGAGTGCCTTCCGGGATATCAGCTGACAGGCCAACCTGTCCTCACGTGTCAGCATGGCACCAATAGGAACTGGGACCACCCCCTGCCCAGGTGTGAAGGTATGTTCCTCTCTTGCCCTGATGGTCCTTCCTGGGGTAGTCATAGAAACAGAGCATCCTATTCCACCTGCTACTCCATGGGTCAAAGGCAGAGGTCCAGGCAAGCCTTACTCATCTTGTTTCCATGTAGGTGAGACCCAGCCCAACCAGGGAGAAAGCCCGTGTATCTTAGTCAGGGTTTCTATTGCTACGATGAAACACCATGACCAAAAACAAGCTGAGGAGGAAAGAGTTTATTTGGCTTGTGCTTCCACATCACGGTTCATTACTGTAGGAAGTCAAGACAGGAACTCAATCAGGGCTGGAACCTGTGGGCAGGAGCTGATGCAGAGGCCATGGAGGGGTGCCACTTACTGGTTTGCTACCCATGGCTTGCTGAACCTGCTGTCTTATAGAACCTAGGACCACCAGCCCAGGGATGTCACCACCCACGAAAGGCTGGGCCCGCCCCCATCGATCACTAAGTAAGAAAATGCCAGATCTTATAGAGGCATTTTCTCAATCGAGGCGTCTTCCTCTCTGGCGACACTAGCTTGTGTCGAGTTGACACAAAACCAGCCAGTACACCATGTGACAGAGCTCTGACCAAGTACCAAGAAGGACCCAAAGACGCACACACAGCCGAGGCAATGACATATCCTGTCTACAGGAAGATCCAACCTGATGGACTAACGTCCCCTAGTAGATGAGAAGGTGCCACAGTGAGTCGGTGGGAGCTGAATGGTGGAGACAGAGAGTCAATCCGGAAACCTACCCAAAGGGAAGGGAGTAACGCCTTTGTCTATGGACCCTGGCTCCTTTTCACTTGCCTCGTTATCCCCCCACCTCCTACATGTATTTGGTGAGAGCGGAGCTGCTAATCTCAAGTCTCTGGAGATGGAACATTCTTGGGCCTTCTTCCTCAAGCAGAACCAGGGTGAAGATGATCAAGAGGCCTGTGGCCTCCTTTCCCTATAGAAACACCTCACTTCCCCTTACTCTGACAGCCCAGAATTCTCCTGGAGGAGATGCCAGAATTAGTCTTGAAATGGAAAGGCTTGGCAGGGACAGTAGCCCCGGAAAAGGTGCCTCATATGGGGGGGGGGGGGGGTTCAGCGGTCAGCTCCATCTCTGCACCTTGTCGTTGAGTTTCACTTCCTTTCTTAGTAAAGCAAGACTTTTCCTGAGAGCCAGAAGGTTCCACAGAATGCTCTCTTCCCAGAGGCAGTGAATGTATAGTAGTAACTTTCTATATATATAGAGAGAGGGGGTCTAAAACAGGGGCTATATCTCTGGGCAAGAAACCAAGGCAAGCATTTTATTTGCCGATTGATTGATTGATTGATTGACTGATGTACTAGGATTCAAACCCAAGGCCTCATACATGCTAGGCAAGCTATCTGTCACTGAGCCTCATTCCAGCCCCAACCAACCATCTCTCATGCACTGTCTTGCCTAATTGCCTCTACTTGTCCCATGAAGGGTATTCTCAGTCTGTTTCAGTCCTGAGTAAAAAGACTCAGAGAGAATGAACTCCTTGTCTATGGTCATGTGACTGATATGGAGCTTAGCCATGATTTGAACCCAACCTTAGCCTCACTGCAAAAATCCAAAACCTGTATAAAACATTTGCTCCGCAAGCATGAGAACTGGAGTTCGGATTCCCAGAACCCATGTAAATGCTGGGTGGGTTCTGGGAATCTGGATGGGTGTGGAGACCTGACCTGTCACTCCGGCTCTTGGAAGGTAGAGAAAGGGGATGCCCTGAAACAAGTTGTCTAGCTAGATTACACATATTGGCAAGCTCTGGGTTCAAATGAGAGACCCTGCCTCAAAGAATAAGATGGAGAGTGATCAAGGAAGATTGCCAATATCAACCTCGGTTCTCAGCGCACATGCATGTGCACACACACACACATGCAAACAGGCATATATACATGTTACACACACACCTCTCCCCACACACAAAAAAATAAATAAATAAATACTAAATTTAATTTTTTTAAATAGACCGGAAGTACCACCCTAGAAAAGACAAGTCAGAGAGGAGAGAGACTGTCATAACCCTCAGCTCCTCCCAGCAAAAGCATTACAGCCCCGATCCTAATGTCTATTCCTCCCCATCCGGGGAAGCTCTCGAGGGTAAATACTTCTCTACAGTGCTGTTCTATGGGAAAGAGCAAGAGGAGGCAGAGGTGGGATGTCCACAGAGACACCTGAAATGACGATAGGCAGCCAGGGAGCAGTGCTGGTGAACGGAACCAGGCACAACCACACAGTAACCCTCTTGACAAAATAGTACTGAGAGCTGGGGTTCTGCCTGAAAGGCATCTGGGTTCTCGGCTGGCTGGGTAGGAATCTCACATGCTCATCGTCTATTTGTATTTTGTCCTTGGCAGTCCCCTGTGGCGGGAACATCACATCTTTTAATGGCACCGTGTACTCTCCTGGATACCCCAGTCCCTATTCCAGCCCCCAGGACTGTGTCTGGCTGATCACTGTGCCCATCGGCCATGGAGTCCATCTCAACCTCAGCCTGCTGCAGATCGAGCCCTTTGGAGACTATATCACTGTCTGGTAGGATGTGATGCCATGCCAACAGCAAATCAAAGAGAGACATTTGTGGGGCTCAGAGCAGACCTGGGGCTCAGCCTCTGGTCACCCAACTCTAAGAAGAGAGAGGAATGAGGGGTCAGGGGTCCCCAACATGGGTCCCTTTCTACAGCCAGTGAAGGTGCCAGTGGGTGCCTGTTTGGGGGTGGTATGGGGGTGGGCTTTCCTTCATATTTCCAGAACTTACTGTCACATTCTACACACATCTAACAGACCTGTCTGGACTAGCAAAAGAGGCTTGGCATGACACTGTGTAAAGTCCTTCTGGTTATCGTGTGCTGAGTCGGTGCTGCCCAACAGAGTGTTCTGAACTGATGGTGACATTTTGTGTCCATGCCATCCAGCATGGCAGCCATCAGACTGGTTTTTTAAATTATGTCTAATTTTAATGGATTTAAATGTAAGTAGCCATGTACAGTGTGTGGTTACTAAATTGAGCAGCTCAACACATAGTTACAGAGTTCTCTACACAGTGGCCTGCATGGATTTTAAGTTGGAAATGCAGGTTCTTAGTTGATAAGGACAATTTCCTAGAAAAAACTTTCCCCAAACAGCTGAATCTATGCACAAAGACATACATCATTTTAAAATTTGCTTTGTCTGGAAATTAATGCCAAAGGGGTAGTAGAGTAATTTTTCTAAAAACTGAGGGGTTTCCAAGCAACGGAGATGAACAGAAAAGGGTCACCAGATAAGATTCCAGGGAAGAAATCATTTTGCCCCAAAAGGTAGCATGGGTGTGTCTTTGTTTGAGTGACAAGGGGCTAGCTGAGATGACGCAAGAGAGTCCTACCACAGTTCCTGGGCCCCTAACAAAGAAGACCTGTGGTAAAACCAGCAGCCCTGCCCCATGGTGCCTGTGTTGCCCCAGACCACCACGGGGCAGGACTAGTGAAGAATCGAATCAAGAAAGATTCCAACAACTGTGTTGGAAGACCTCACAGAGAGAGCTTGAAGAGTTTCCTGGAGTCACAGCCTCCCACTCCAGGTCTCTCTCAGAGCCACTGACGGCTCCAGAAGCAGCAGACCCTCGAGGCGACTGACGACACGCCGGGACCTTCTTTCCTATGTGCAGGGACGGACCGCAGCAGACGTCTCTACAGCTCGGCGTCTTCACCCGGAGCTTGTCCAAGAAAGTAGCGCACAGCTCCTCCAACCAGGTCCTGCTTAAGTTCCATCGGGACACGGCCACCGGGGGATCTTCGCCATCGCCTTCTCAGGTCAGTAGGAGAGCTTGGCCGCACACCAGCTCTCCAACCAATCGAGGCTGCGTTTGCTATTTGTGTGGCTCTGCGTGAGTCACGTGACCTCTGTGCGCCGTGATGTCCGCGGCCTACCAGGAGCGCTCCCGGCCCAGGAATCCATCAGTGCACTGCTTTTCTCACTGAGCTGGGGTGCCGGGCCATGTGAGGCCGTCCCGGGTAGCCAAGCCACCCGTTCACACAACTCACAGCTGACCTGTCCGTATCCCCGATCTCCCCCAAACCCAGTTGTTTCTTCACTTCTAGAAGGCAGTCTTTTCCACAGGGCTCTTGGAGCTCGATTGACCCCACAGGCAGACATAATGGTTTCATCCTGGATGAGCATGCACAAGCCAGGTGGGGCGGCTTCGTGAGCTGCCTGTTTTCCTCTGTGAGTCTGGTGTTCACGGGGGACCTTAATGTTTCTCAAGTTTATTACAGCATAAAAGAGTCGCAGGGTCATTTCTACATTCCTCTGTGGAATGCCAACCGTGTTCTCAGTTCACAGAGCAGTGTGTGTGTGTGTGTGTGTGTGTGTGTGTGTGTGTGTGTAGGAAATATATTCCTAGCTCAGGCCAGGCTTGTGTGACCTCATGTGACCTCTCCCTGCTGGTGACCTCCATCTCTTCAACCTTGGGGCTCCTGACCTCTGAGACTCCTGTGAGGTGATCATTGTCACCCCCACGTTACAAATGTGGAAGGGGTACAAGAAGGTTTCAGGCCCTGCCCAGAAGGTTCAGGCAGAAGTGGGGACAAGCACTCAGACAGCTGAGTCCCGCAGTGCGGTCTGCTGTGACTTTACAGTGTGATGTGCTGTGTGTCCATTGAGCAGCTCAGCCCCAAGCCTGGAGACACAGACAAGGATCTTGTAAGGACTACAGGCAAGATGGGCCTCATGCAGGCCTGCAATCCTAGTTACTCAGGAGGCTGAGGCAGGAGGGTCAAGTTCAAGGCCAGGCTGGGCTACAGAGCGAGGTCAAGTCCAGCTTTGGTGACTCTGTAGAATGAGATTGTGTCTCAAGGTGAAAGTTAAACGAAAGGCTGGGGCGTAGTCCAGTGGTACCTCCCACCTGACACACACAAGGCCCTGGGTTGAGCTGCTCCAGCACCTCAAGAATAGAGGGGCGGGCAAGGCGATGGCTCCATAAGTGAAAGTACCCCACTGTCTTCGTCACCTGAGTTTGACCCCCCCCAAACCCATGTAAAATGCCAGATGGGAAGGTAGATATCTGTAATCCCAGCACTATTGTGAGAAAGGGGAGGCAGCGATGGGAGAATTGCCCAGACACTGACAAACAGGCCAGTCTGCATTACACAGTGGCGAACACAAGAGACCCTGCCTCAAAATCAAGGTGAGAAGGCAAGGGCTAGTTCCTGAAAGTTGTCCTCAAACCTCCACATGTGCACTGTGGCATGCCCGTGTGTGTGTGCATGCCAGACACACACACACACACACACAGATGCACACACACATACACACACACACACAGATGCACACACATACAGACACACACACACACACATACACACACCAGACACAGACACACACAGATACACAAACAGATGATACACACACACACACACAGATACACACACATACAGACACATACACACACACAGATACACACACATACAGACACACACACACACATACACACACCAGACACAGACACACACAGATACACAAACAGATGATACACACACACAGATACATACACAGACACACACATACACACACATACACACAGATGCACACACACATACACACACACACACACCACAGACACACAGACACACACAGATACATACAGATACATACACAGGCACACACAGATACGCACACAAACACACACAGACATACACAGATACACACAGACACAGATACACACACACATACACAGACACATACACAGAGACACACACACACAGACACACAGAGACACAGATGCACACACATAGACGCACCTATATACATGCACACACACACACACACACACATACTCACAGAGAAACACACACAGACATACCCATACATAGACACACACACAAATACACACACAGCTCTGGCTGCCACTCCCAGCAGCTAGGGTGTGACTCTCAGTTGACCTTAACACCCATGCGACTCCTGTAGATGCTTCTCCCCCAAGCAGGGGGACCCAGGCTTTGAATTTCTTTCAACTCTGTGCGACCGTCCTTGAGAGCAACAACATGTGGACTCTAGAAGCACAGCCTGGGTTCAATCTTCGCTCTTCCCATGAGCCGTGGGACCATGGGCAGTTTTCGTCTCTCTGGGATTTTGTGATGTCTGTTTCCAGTATCCACAAAGGGGACAACAGTGGCCCCTGACCGCACAGGGCTGCTCGCAACCATGTGTGGACATGCCTGGCCTCAGCAGAGGACAGGATGGTAGCTTCACCATCGCCACCATCTTTCTAGATACTGAAAGCCCCGTGGGACATCACCAGGGTGCTGGGCCAACTCTGTGATACCTGTTTGCTTGTTTGTTTGTTTTTAATTTACATTGATGCATACTTCATTTTTTCATGCTGTGTAATAGTCTGCTGCATTAAAATAGAATAGTTTACCTTCTTTTGTTAATGAACACTGACTTTATTTCAGTCAATATGAACATTGTTGTCTATCCCTCATTTCAAATGTGTATGAGAGTTTCTCAGGGCCATAAGCACCCCCAGCATTGTAAGGTTGCAAGCATTCACATACTCAAGGTCACTAGGGAATGCAAAACATCTTACAAAGTGATTATAAGGAGGTATGTCCTTCCCAGCAAATTCCAAGTTCTTACCATTTTACCAATCTAGCAGGTTCATCTCAGGGCATTCCGCTTTTGTGCCACTGGCGAACCTCCTTCCGTGTCTCCATTGGCTATTCATACCCCCTGCCCTGTAAAATGCCAACTCCCCAGAGACCTTACTCCCTCCGGGGAGAGAAGACAGCAGCGGACATGTGGCCAATAAACCCTCTGTGGCTCTTAGCACAGGCTGGGGGCGAGGCAAGTGGGGTGAGGGAGAACCCCGCTTCCTCTGGAGTCACTGGCGCTTTCAAACAGGAGGCAAAGAGTGAAGAGAGACAGGGCTGGGAAACTTCTCTCCTTCCAGCTAAGTGGCGGCCCTGCCGGCTTTGTTTTCCTGTAAGCATCGATAAGCAGGACAGAAAGATACCTCAGGGAGACTTGTGAAGTGGCTCTGTGATGTGTTTTCAAAAGAAGAAAATGGATTCGAATGGCAGAGAAAATGTCCTCAGAGCAGTCTAGGAATAAACAGAGTTGGGGAAAGCACCTCCCTCCAGCAAGAGTCTAGATAATGCAGGCTTCCAGTGGAAGGTGGGGCACTGAGGCAACAGAGACCAGACGTCCACACCTGCCAGGACGAGAGGGGATGGAATTAACCGCAGCTTCAGGCAGGGTGACAGAGGGGGAACGGAGGCTATACCAAGGGGCTGCCTGACAGAGACAGTTCACACCATTGGTGATGGAGGAATGGCTGTCTGAAGGGGAGGGAATCGGTGTCAGACTCTGGGACAGCTGAGAAGACACCCCTGTTGGGCGCTGAGCCCAAGCAGAGTGAGGAGGATAGCCACACCAGATCAGTCCAGACGGCGGAGTCAGAGCCCACGTGGGCTTGGAGGAAGGGTGACATTACAATGGGAATTTGGATCCACACGGTGACTCCTGGGCTAAGGAAAGGAGACTGGAAGGCTGGCTTCTCAGACCAGAGGAAGCCTGCCACAAAAGCACAGAAAGAGCCAAGATCAGAACCCAAACTGACAGAGAGGGTGTGTGTGTTCCTATGGAGATGTGTGTGTACATACTTGCCTATCTCTGAAGCTCTGCCGCCAACAGGCTCTGAGCAGCATCTCCGGGACCAGTGAACACATCCAGCTCCAGGTCTCAGATTCTGAATTGCATTTTCCACTAGATGGACCAGGGCTCCATGAAGAAACAGCCAATCCCAGGGCCGGTGCAGAGAGGGCACAAGGCAAGCCAGAAGCATCTTAGAGCTGAAAATGAGGATATGTCTGGAGAATGATGGACCATTTCGGGCCTGAAAGGCAGAAATTGGCTCGAAGGGACACCTGCTGGCCATGTAGGAGATAATTTGAAAAAATCAAAGTCATTAATAATAGCAACAACTAGCAAGTGACCTGTCAATCAAAACAGACCGAAGTGAATTGAGAGCTGTTTAAGGATGAGATGTTTACATAGTTGCACACCAGTTCCTGTGCTGTAATTACAAAGGGGAAACAAATCGCTGTAGAAGAGGGAAGCCTGGAGCACGCCACTTTAACCAAGTGATCGCAGGAGGCATGTGTGATGGCTCAGTCGGATGACGACACAATGAGAAGAGCCTCATGTCAATGATGGTCCAAAGATGCATGACCTGGACACACTTCGGCAGGAGCTTTGCGAAGCCTCCGGTCATCACCTATGACCATCCGAAGTGTCAGAAGCCATGACGCTCAAGGGAAGGCGTTGTTGTTGTTGTTTTGTTTTGTTGTTTTCCAAGACAGGGTTTCTCTGTGTAGCCCTGGCTGTGCCAGAATTCTCTCTGTAGACCAGGCTGACCTAAAGCTCACAGAGATCCTCCTGCCTCTGCCTCCCGAGTGCTGGGATTAAAGGCGTGTACCACCACCACCATCCTGAGTGCTGGGATTAAAGGCATGTACCACCACCACCCGGCCTGAGGGAAGGCTTTGGAACTGCCCCATATTTAAAGAGACACTGGGTCTCCTGTACTCAGGATTCAGAGCCACGGCTCAGCTCTCTGAGGGTACTCAACAGTGTGGAAAGTAAAAATGACTGTCACCTGAAAACAAGCCTCTGGGTGTGCCCGTGAGGGCGTTTCCAGAGAAGGTTAATTGATGGGAAGACACACCCTAAATGTGGGCGGTACCATTCTGTGGGCTGGGAGCCTGGACTGTACAAAATGGAGGACCCACCAGCATTCATCTCTCTCTGCTTCCTGACTGTCATCTCAATCTCCTACCTCGTGCCTTCTCCACCATGTTGGTCTGTACCTTCAAACTGTGAGCCAGAACAAACCCTCTTTCCTTAAGTTGCCTTAGTTAAGTGTTTTGCCACAAGAACAAATAACAATACACAGGAAGCTTTCTCCCTCTGTGGCACTGAGTATGGAACCTGCCTGCTGTGGGTGCTGTACAAGACCTCCACCGTTCACCCAGCCCTGGGCCCAAGGGACTGGCGTGTGATGTGACAGTGGGAGGCAGTTGTGTATCTGTGTGTGTTTCCAGACGCTTACAGCTGTTGTGGATCCACAGGAGACGCCGTTTGTTCAGGGAGTAGACGCCAAAGCATCCCGGTGAGTGCCCGCTGTTTTTGAATAGTCACGAATATTTTAAAAATCAAAAGGAATAGGGGTTGCGCTGTACCCCCAACATGAATCATAGCTCTGGCTTTGGTTTAGTTTGGTTTGGAACTCACTGTGTAGCCAAAGATGACCTTGAACCTATATGGACCTATGATCCACCTGCCTCCAGCTCCCAAGTAGTGGAATTACAGGCCTGTGCAGCCGCCACGCGGTTTTATTCCGCGCTGGGGAGGGAACTCGGGCCTTCGTGCATGATAGGTGAGCACTTTACCAGCCAAGCTGAGTCCCCAGCACTCTCAAAGGTCTGCGACTGTTTCTAATTAAAACTCCGATTAAGAACTAAGATTTTAGAAATGCAACAGCAAGATCTAAGTCGGCGGGAGAACCAGAACAGGGCAGAAGCACCACTGTAGAGATGCGGCCGAGGGAAAGGATGGAGCTGAACGCGGCCGAGGCACAGACACGGCAGGAGCTTGGCAGGGATGAGAAGACAGCAAATGAGGAGCCAGTGGACAGAGCTAGCACGCAAAAAGAAACACGGGTAGAACGAAAATAAATGTATTCTGCAATGAAGCACAGCCCGTATGCAGGAAATCAAAGGTCCGACTGGATACCTTGTAGAGGGGAGGGATGCCTGACAGTGTTTAAGTGATAAGGTATTAGAATCCAGGCTGAGAGCGTTACCTTCAAAGGAACCCAAACCAGGCAGTTCTCAGGCTAACTTTTTGCATTAAATGGAAGAAACTAAAAGGAGAGAGAGAGAGAGAGAGAGAGAGTATGTGAGAGAGAGAGCACACGCGCATGTGTGTGCACATGTATTAGGGGTTTATGAACACATGTCTGCACCACAGGTGTGCGCGCAGGTCAGAGGGAGGTACTGGGGTCCTCCTCTACCAGCTCCCACATATTTGTCTGCAGCAGGGACTCTGCATGAACCTAGAGCTCATGTTTTTGTGGTTAGGCTAGTAGCCAACAAGCCCCAGGGATCTTCCTGCCTCTGCCCTGCTCTGTGCTGGGGTTATGGGCATGCACAAGACCATGCCCAGATTGTTAGGTTGGTGCTAGGATCTGAACTCTGGTCCTTTTGCCTGAACAGCAAGCTCTCTTCACCACCGAGCCATTCTCTCCAGCCCTCAGATTGCATACTATAGCCGACGTGAAAGGGGGGAATTTTCTTCTTCACATGCCCATGGATGAGTCTGTTCTTTGCAGAGTCTCAAAAGCTTAAAACGAATACAGCCATTTCCTCAGTCTGACTTGTCACTCCAGGTCATAGTCACCGGAGGAGGACTGAACCAAGAATCCAAAGATATATAAAAGTAAAAAAAAAAAAAACCAAGTGGGAAGCATCGATACCAGCTGAGCAAGAGTTCTGCCTGAGTAATGACGGATAAATATTCTGCAGTGCAAAATGCAGGCATTCCAGTGATGGTTAAAACCTTAACAGTGGTTTTTCTACTAATGAGGATGCCTATAGGCAGAAGAGAGACAGGAAGATGCCCTTATCTTTCTTGGGGATGGGGTCGGTAGGAATCATACAACTATTGACTTGCATGATAAAAAAAAATAAAGACTTCACGTATTAACTGCAGCCACCAATAATTTTTAAACCCAGCACAGCACTTGGAATCACTACAAGCAAGGAGACAAGTACAATATAACCCCAAATAAAACAGTCAAAAGCAAAGAAGACCATTTAGGAACAAAGGGACAGAAAACTCGGAATAACATGAAGCAGTAGATCAAATCAGTTACTTTTCAACAGGCATGTTTATTCAAGTCCAATTCTCTGATTAAAAAAAAAAAAACTCTTAGATTTGACTAGACAGTACCTAACTCTATCTTCTAGGGCAGCTTCTAAACCATTTAAAAATAAAGGACATTGGTACTCGGGAGGCAGGAGCAAGAAGGTTGCAAACTCAAGGCCAGTCTCGTCTACACCGCGTGGTCTTGTGTCAAAACAAATAAGCCATACCGAGCGAACGTGGGATAGAGAACAGGGACGCAGAAATAGAATTCAAAGCAAAAAATTAAATGGGAAAAAAAGTGAGCCGTTTTATTTTAGAGAATGCATATGATACTTCTTCACTGCGATGGAACGCGTGCGCCCTGTTTGTGCAGAGGCCCCGTGTCTACACAACTCTTTGTGGTAATGTTGCCACCGTCTGCCTCCAGGATAGTCTCCTCCTTCAAAACTAAAATTCTGTTCCCATTAGTCAATTCTACTCTGTCGCCTCTCCCCTCAGCCCCTGAAAACCACCCTTCTGTTGCGATCTCCGAGTCTGAAAATTCTATGTGCCTCATAGAAATGGGACCATACAGATACATCTTTTTGCGGCTGGTTTGTTTCACAAAGCATCCTCGAGGTTCCCGTACGCCGACCTGGGTCAGGATTTTCATAGTGTGCATATCGCACATTTTCTGCTATCTATCTATTAATCTGTTGATGAACACGAGATACCTCATCCTGTTGGCTGTTGCACTTGAAGCTGCGGGGTGGGGGCCGGGGGAACAACAGTAGGTCCTAGGCAGTAGTGGCTTTTAAGTGATAATCCCTTTGGAAAGGTTGCAGGGGAAATGCTTACATGGCGGTGAGTGGTTTGAGAAATCGCACTGAAAGATTTAACGTATGCAACAAGACTGAATCGTTCTGTGGTGTGGTGTCTGAACCTCTCAGACATCTCCCTGCCCTTTGTCATGTGGGAAGCTAGCTGTGAGCCCCCCGACACCTCTCCCGCACAGCTCACAGCCACCGTAGCTTGAACATCCTGGACAGGTGACCTGGTTCAATGACTTCTCTTGGGAACTCGAAACTAAAAGGAAGATGTTCCTCATGCCCAAACTCATCTGCATCCCAGAGAGAAAAGCCACGCAGCTAGACGCAGCAGACGGCCTCCCTGCCACCGACCGTGCGGGCTGGGAGGTAGAAGGATCCTGTGCAGAGAGTCCACTGAGGCACATGGGGGATTCTCTCCCCACACCCCCAGTCCCAATGGCCCTGGGGTTCCTTGCCTTTTACCTTTGGGTAAAACATATTCATTTAAAGACAGTCTTTGAAAAACATATTTGGAACAGATGAATTAACAATAATCTAAGTGTAAAGTAACAGATGAGGTATGCGAATTACCTATGTACACAAATTTTATTTGTACACACACACACACACATACATATGTGCATCCTTGCACATACATACAGATAGAGGTGTCACCACTAAATATCATCCCTGCGTAACACAATCCATTGGTTTAAGGAAAGATGTATTTTGTTCAGTGAAATAAAAAGCAGGCTGCTGGCAGGACTCGAACGCTGGCAGGAGGCAGTAACTGCGGGCTCCTCCACACCCAGCTGAGATCTTTGTGAGGTTCTTGAGAAGGAAACGTGAATACAAGGAACAGGGGCAGAAATGTGAGTACAAGGAACCTTGGCAGGGTAGAACATTTGAAAGGTACCTGGCCTTGCACCCCAAACTCAATCTGGCCCCATACAACTGGCCTAGTAAGTACAAATAAACCCTAGGAACCACGTTTTTGCCTTGAAATAGTCAAGTCAATCCAGCAGCCTGAGGAAGAACTTACCTGGGAAGACAGGGAAAGAGCAGGAGAGGCAGCTGGCCTGTGGGCTGCAACAGACCTGAAGCCGATCCCTCTCCCCACTAGCTACCACGATAATGTATACCAGGCCTGGCTAAGTATAGCAATATTGCACCCCCCAAGAAAGAAAATGCGAGATAAGGCAAAAATGTAACAAGAGGAGTCTGTCTTGAATGTCCCCACGCTGCAGTAACCTCCTGAGAGCCCTGCAGACACGGCAAGACAGCATCAGTTAGGGATACAAACTCTCCGAAGCCCCAGTGGCTGGCTGGGAGCCATTGTGCCTAGAGGGGGATTTCAGGAATATTTAGTTTGGTTTGGTTTTGTGTTTTAGACAGTCTCACTCTATGGCCCCGGCTAGACTGTAGCTCCCAATATAAACCAGGCTGGCTTTGAGCTCACAGTGGTCTGCCCACCTCTGCCACTCAAGTGCTGGGACTAAGTGTACATGCCATGACTTGTAACAACTTTTTCTGTTTCTTAGCTAGTGATTTTGTTTCGTTTAGTGGTTTTTGGTTTGGTTTTTATTTCAGGAATTGTTGTCTGTTGCTTGTCAATATTCCACAAATTTCCTATGTGTCCCCCAAAATTTATAATTCTTTAAGATGTAACACAATGCGAAATCCCCCTGACAACCCACAAAATGTAAACCCTGAAAGCTGTGTTAAGGGGAGATTTCTTCGTATTGATTTTGCTTTTCTAGAGAACTTAGTCAGCCTTAGAAGTTTTGAAGGCAAGTAGGAGGCTCGGATTGATTTTTTTAAAAACTGTTAATGAAAGTGACAGCTGACTAAATAAGATTTTCATATCTTTAGAGATTGAAAAATGACACGAATAAATGAAACAAATGGTAAATTATGTGCATAGAATTAACAAGCCAAGGTCAATCTTGAATTTCAGAGAGTTCTTCAGTTTCATTAGAAAAGCAGGGGCAAAGCACACGAATGGACAGTTAAAGAGAGAAATGAAAATTAGTAACAGAAAGCTTACATATGAGAAATTAAAAATAATCAAGGGCCACCGAGGAGATGGCTCCGTGTGTGAGATGTTTTCTGAATCTGCATAAGGATCTGACTTCAGATCTCTTGCACCCAGGTAAAAGCTGGAGGTGGTGACATTGGCTTGTAACCCCAGGGCTGGTGGATGGGGACATAGAGACAGGCAGATTCCAGGAACTGCCAATCAGTGAGTTCTGGGTCAAGGGAGAGACCATGCCTTAAAAAAAAAAAAATAAAGAGCTTCAACTGGGAAAGACAGCCAACACTGACCTCCGACCTTTCCATGGGGTGGGGGGGGTTGTACATGTCCACATACATGAACAAGTATACATACAAAATTGAAGGAAAGGAACACTGGCTGTTTGATGTTTGTCAAGCCCAGTTAATGACTGCCCACAGTGGGTTGTACATTCTAAAAGAGCAAGAATTTCGTGGGTTCTTGCATCTCCGGCACCCACACAGTTCTGAGCAAGGTGAACCCCCAACTATAGTAGTACATCTCTGGGGTGGCTCAGCAAGGAAGACAAGGAGGCATTTTCATAGATGAAAAGCCCTGCCAGACCTCAGCAGAGGGAACCACCATCATGGCCAGTGCCGTACTTGATAGTGGAACCTTGAGCATCTCAGCTCAGCTGTTTTTATTGATTCAGATCTCCTCAGGTACCGATCATAAGCAAGCAAACAACCCCCTCAGAAATCCAACACCTGCAGACAATACAAAATGCCAAGGCCTATGCATCCCCTTTTCCAATAGTGCACAAAAACAATTATTTTACACATAATTGAAAATAAACTTCAACAACATTGCCCCTTTTCTATATAAAAAATGTTTTTTATCTCTACAACACAATTTAACAGTACACCAGCAAAACCATTTACTAGGAACAATCATGAGTTTTTCTAATGCACAGGACCAAATGATACCAAACATCTATTAAGTTTTCACAAAGTCTTTAGACAGCAGAAAAATATCACCAATGTTGGTTTATTTGGAATTCATTCACGATCTTCTGAGATCCTTCAAAGGGCTTAGATCTGGCTCTGCTCTCTGAAGCACACACAGTTTGTCCTCCAGGCTCTGGCTGGCACACACCAGTGCTGCTGCTGTTCTTGGTGGTCATCCCATGGTATTAGCATATCCAAAACTGCTGGGGTCCCTTGCGGCAACAGGGCTGCACCTTCACCAATAGCCTCTCCTGGGCTCTCTTAATGATGCCAAGCCTCAACTTCTTTACATGACCCCTTCATCTGGGCCTTCAACTACTACTGAGGCTGCACTTTTACCAATGGCCTCTCCTGGCCTCTCACAGTGCCAAGCCTCAGCTGCTCTCCATGACCCCTTCATGCCTTCAAAACCAGCACCAGCTGGGTGACTCTTACAGTACCAAGTTCAGCTGCCAGCATGGGATACAATCTCGGCCAGTTCTGGAAGGCAGCTTCTGTGTGCTGTCCCTTAGGAAACACTTTCCAGGTTTTAAGATAGAGTCTGGTTTGCTGGAAAAATAACTGGTCACTGTCTGCAGGAAGGGTTGCCTCATGGCGTGGAGTTCTCATCAGCATAGCAGACGTGTCTTAGCAGGACCTCTTGTAGACACGTTTGCAGAAAAAAATAGTTCAGTTTAACTAAGTGGCTTTTTTGGCTCTAAGTCACCGCTTCCACAGCAGTAAGGAGTCCTGGGCCGGTTGGAAGAATCTCTGGTTGAAACATTCTGGCCATTTGGCATTCTTTCTCACCACTGCTATGGGGAAACATATATCCTTCTTCATAGATGTCAAACACAAGATTTTGAACTTCACACACACAAAAAGCCATCAACAAACTCAGTTTATAGAAGAGTAAGTTCTGGTTTCCATTCCCCGTGCCCTGGCTGCTGGCAGCAGCAGGAAGGAGTGTCAGTTCTATGATCAGGAAAAGCAGTAAGAACCTTGCTTTCTCCTGCTCCCATCTGAATTACCTATCTCTAAGGGCCTCCATTCTGTGGCTCTCACCTTGGAGCTTTTCTTCTCAATTATTTATTAATTTCATGACTTCTTCTCTTCATAGAGGCTTATTTTGTTTCTCTCTCTGCTCTTCCTTCCGGAGCCTATCCTCTGGTAGCTTCTCTGAGCATACTTTACCGGACTCTCTGAGGTCTCGAGTCTCTTCCTCTTCTTCCTTGTCTCCAAGTTGGACGAGCTGGCATGATATCAGTGCCCCACGTTGGTACACCATTTGTAGTAGTTAGGCTGCTGTGGGAGCTCACCCAGGAAGACAGGGAGGCACTTCCATAGGTAGAAGCCCTGCCAGACCACAGCAGAGGGAACCACCATCCTGGCCAGTGTCAGACTCAACCAACAGTGGAACCTTGAACTTCTGTGCTCAGGTGATTTTATTGATCCGGCACTCCTTAGGTGTTCTACTGATAGCACGTGCAGATCATTAGCAATCAAACGTCCCCCACAGAAATCCAACACCTGCAGACAATACAAAACGCCAAGGCCTATGCATTCCTTTTTCCAACAGTGCACAAAACCAATTATTTTATAGATAACTAAAAATAAACTTTATAACACCCAACAGGTTATCTCAGTGAAGTGCAGAAAAGAAGGGAGACGGGGGCCTGCACCAGAGCCACTGTCATCTGCTGACAGTCAGAATCGACCAACTTTCCCAGAGAGAAATGTGGAAGCAGGCCTCAAGGGCAGACATGGTTCTCCTGGCTTTTGTAAAATCAAGCTGAAACCCACTTGGATACCTCAGTGGGCCTCTTAAGTGTTGGTACTCTCACTGCTAAAGCTTGTGTCTCTTTCAACATGGCACTTAGGAGCCGAAACATCTGTATAAAAATTTAAAGTTAGATTTCCCCAGTGTAATACAATATTTCACAGGTGAAGTCTCTAATTACCTTCCATCCACAGTTGGTTAAAATGTAGATCCCATGGGAACATCTGGAAGGTAGCTCCAATTGCATGCTGGGAACTGTGTCTTAGATGCTGTGGTCTCAGGAAGTTGTCACACACTGCATACCCGTCCTAAGTACATCCCTGTTGTGACTTCCACATAGAGCCCTAAAGCTGGAAAGTCTTACACAATACAGCGAATGTATATGATACCAGGATATAACTTTCCTATCAATGCACCAAGAGCTTCTTCAGCATGGTAACGGTGGGTAATCATGAACTGGTATTTTAAAGTACTCAGCTCCTACTGTAACATCTTGCGCACACAAGCGCGTATTTTATTGCATTTTAATTTCCTGTTAGACCTTGATGTCCAACTCAGCAGAACCTCTTCCCTCCTAAAGCATTGAGTAAAGAGTCTGAGTAGAACTAATCTCCAAGAAAAGATCACTGGCATTTGACAAGGACTGCATGCATGTTTTATAAAGGTTATATGCTTTCATCATTTCTAGCTTTAAAAGAAAAGAATCAGCAGAAAAAGAAAGAAGAATCTTTAAAAATGCAAAAGGTACAAAGAAGCCAGCCATAGTGGTACACACCTGGAATCCCAGCATTAGAGAGGCGGAGGCAGGAATATCAGGAGTCTGAGGTCATCCTTGGCTGCATAGTGAGTCTGAGATCAGTCTGGGACACAGGAGATTCTTTTCTGAAAACAAGTCCAGACACATGTGATGTACACGGGTAAATTATTCCGCCACAATCTTAAATGGAAAAACTTAAGAAACTCAGCGGTTAACATGAGAGCATCTGAAATAAATCCTGGTAAATCGGTGTGATTAGATTTCACGAAGTCATTTCAGTCTCGTTCTTGCAGAAATTTTATTGTGTGGGAAATCTCTTCCGATATACTAGCAGCTGGCAAGGCGCTGCAAAAGGTGCATACCAGATGACACAGACCTGGTAAGGAAAAACCCCTCAAGTATGCAGGAAACAAATACACAAGGAAGTCACGGCACAGAGTTAACAGTAGCTATGTCTGAGAACACAGTGGAGGCATTTAATTTTCTTCTTACCATTTTCATAGACAACCCCAGGTTTTTAACAACATTGTACATTTAAAAAAAAAAACAAACATAGCCAGGGATGTGGAGTTTGGAAAACAATCCTTGCAGCGGCAGCCACAGCAACAGCAGCAGTGATCGGTAGCGCTCAGCCCTGAGCCAGGTAATAAAAGCCATTAGGATTCCACGCCGACCACTCCGCACCCAGGCAGCATCCAGCCTCGGCCCCACGGGCCTGGACTCCAGTTTAGAGACTCCACTGAGGTCAGCTGTGTTTGGACAAAGGGTCAGAGGAGAGAAGACACACACAGGATGGGAAGGCTGGGCTGCGGCCAGGGGGGGAAGACTCGGGCTTGGAAGCAGCCAGACCTAGACCTGAATCCTGCCCGTACCGTTTATTTCCTGCCTGGTCTTGAGGAAGTGCCTTTACCTTGCGGTCTAGTCACCTGCTCCCAAGTGAAACGCATCACAGGGTCGGCTCCTGGGAGAGGATGAGAGGGATCCTCTGCACAAGTGCTCCACATAGAGGATGTCCTGAGCCGTGCTCCTCCCCACCCCACCCCCACCCCACCCCCACCCCACCCCCAGGCCGGTGACATCACTGAATGGCTCTTAGATCCTATAGGATGTGACTACTGCTGTTTTTATACGACACGTGCTGAAGTGTATTTCAGGTCCTTTAGTAACACCAACCCAAAGGTGTGACTGTTCTAAGATAATATAAGGCTTTACCATGAGGAGTGAGTAGCTTGGAAGCTCTAGATAAGGAGCAAGGACCCAACTCAAGGCCATAGCCAGTTTGAGCTGGGCAGCTGAGCAGGCAGGGTGCACCGAGGTACCCTTGTTAGTACGCTGTTCTTATACTTGTAGAAGATCGGGGACCCACGCTGCAGTGGCTAGGTTCCTCCCTGGCCGCTGCATCTCTTGAAGCAACTGCATCTTAAAGTGACCACATCTCCAAGTGGTGGGTCTAACGCTTCCTTCCTATTACTGGTGTTGAAGTATACTTCCTGGGGTTTGTAGCAAAAACTCAGGACTGAAGATAAGCCAAACAGCGTGTGGCTGAACTGGCCCTGTGTAGAAATAATTACTCACTGATACATATCTGTTGTGTGAATGGCTGGGGATTGCAGCTCAGTCAGTAGAGTGCTTACCTAATGTATTCAGAGCCACAGATCAGTCACCAGAACCACTTAAACCAGACTCGGTGGTTGGTGCTGAGCACCTGCAATCTGACACTTGGCAGGCTGAGGCAGGAGGATCATGGGTTCAAGATTATCCTAAACCACATGGTAAATTCAGGGCAGCCTGGCATACATCCTAAGATACATTGTGTCAATTCAACAAAACAAAGACATGTCTGCTGTGTGAATGAATGAGATAAGAGATTGTGAGGAACTAGCCCAAGGGCCAAGGGTGACATTTACCCCTGACCTGTGTCTTTGTCTTTTTTAGCTTATCCGCTCACCAAGTGCCCTCCCCCGACCATCCTCCCCAATGCTGAAGTGGTCACGGAGAACGAAGAATTCAACATAGGTACCACTGCCACGCCTCGGGGATCTAAAACCAGGGTGGCAGAGAGGGGCCAGGAAGCAGTGGGGGCTGAGCAGTGGCCCCATCTAGGCAGAGAGAAACACTCCCAGACCGTGGGGATGGCAGTGTTCTACCGTCTGAGTTTGTACCCATGATGCAAACCCTCTTCCCTCATCTGACCCCAGGAGGAGGAGCTGGGAGCATAGCTTCCCTCTGCTATTCAAAAAGATAACCTAGACTTTCTTAGAATATGAAAATATCCAGAAGGCTGGGCCGGGGGAAGGAAGCAGTTGTCTGGATCACTGGACCAACATGGAACTGGTTACTGAAGCATGACTCAGTGCTGGTTACCTCCAGGGAAGTGGGTTTGAGGTACTAAGGGTATCCACTCTCTGAATCAGACTGCTCCAGAGGATGCCCATGCTGGTCTCTCTTGACAGGTGACATCGTCCGCTACAGGTGCCTTCCAGGCTTTACCTTAGTGGGGAGTGAAATCCTGACCTGCAAGCTGGGAACCTATCTGCAGTTTGAAGGTCCACCACCAATATGTGAAGGTAATTATACCAAACGGCACCTTCCTCCCCAATAGATCCCTGGTCCCACTCCTCTTCCTGTCTCCAGCTCTCAGTTCAGTCCCTGATCACCAGAAAGAGGTCACCAGGTCATGGTGTCTGATGGATGAGTGGAGGCAGAGTTAGTGAGAGCCTTTGTGGGGTCTCCACCTGTTCTGAGCTGGGGGCTGTGAAAGGGCCCGGTTGTCCCTCTTTCCCTTACCTGGGCATTTCTGGAGTTGTGTGCTGAGTGTCGGGATGAAGAAGTTCTAGAATGTCACCCTGCTGCTGGGGTGCACCCAGCACCCTGTGTGTGTGACCCCGTAACCCCAGACCCCAGCTGCCGACATCTCAATGCAGTGCCTGGAAAAGATGAACTGGCTCCACCCAGTCACCCCAACTCAATCCAAATACGATCCTTCCCCACTCCTGAGACTCCCGAGGCAGCGCAGAGCTCCCAGCTGCCCTGTAAAATGAGGACATGGTTGAACTTAGGCCACAAGCTGTCAGAGGCTGATGGCGAAGCACGTGAGGATAGCATCTAATCCACACTGACTGCTGGGAGGTTGGAAAACTTACACAGCTGCCAAGGGCCCCGAGGAAACTGATTCAGCTCTCTCAGTCTTGCTTTGGGGTCCCCAGCCCAAACAAGTGGAAGTGAGTTGTCCAGAAATTTGTCCCACGCAGAGAAGTACGGCACTTCCCTGTGAGGACAGTGCCTGGGTTGTGCAGGGCTCCTCCGGACCAGCCTTTTCCCTCCTTTTCTGGTGAGTCGTATGTCCTCCTCCTCCTGCTCCTCCTCCTCCCTCCTCCTCTTTCTCTTCCTGCTTCTTCTTTCTGGAGATCCACAGTCTTCCTTAGGGCAGCATTGTTTTCTTTAGACTCCTCAATGCTACAAATCAGGCTGCAGCCAAACCCGCTGAGCTTTCTGCTCCCGATGCAGTCACCATCGTGGCCATTCACCATCTCCGTGGTGTGTTGCGATGCTGTGCTGCAGATTCTGCTTATGTGATTTGATAGGATGCAGTATAATGTTCTCTATGATACAGCCATCCGGTGAGGTAGGGGTTCCTCGTTGTGGTGGAGAAGCCACCACACTGAAAGGGGACAATCTGCTAGGGTTGGGCTCTAAATCCAGGTGTGCTTGGCCCGTCACCTGTTGCTTACTTCTTCCACCTTTGTATGAACTAAACCCATTTGTAGAGTGGCTCTTTGGGTGTTGAGGGCCTTATTGGCGCCTGTATATATGTACCACCCCCACGGACCTCATATCCAGGTAGCAGCACCCACGTGCAAGTTAGGAAATGATTTCAACCAGCTGGCCTGCTGTGAGTTCAGGTTGACAGGGCATCTGAAGTTACCCCCTGTCGTGGGGTAGTATGATGGTGAATGTGAGGCCTTGTCTGAATGCCCCATACGAGGTTTGCAGTGACGGTTCGAGCTAATGTCCCAACCCTGTTTCTGCCTACATGCCGTGTGCACGGTATCTCTTTCTTTCTCCCAGTGCACTGCCCGACCAATGAGCTTCTGACAGACTCCACGGGCGTGATCCTTAGCCAGAGCTACCCCGGAAGCTACCCACAGTTCCAAACCTGCTCCTGGCTGGTGAGGGTGGAGCCAGAGTATAACATCTCTATCACAGTGGAGTACTTCCTCAGCGAGAAGCAGTACGATGAGTTCGAGATCTTCGACGGTGAGTCCGTCCGCTACGGAAGGCATCAACTCACTCCCAATTGATCTGAGAGTCATTTTCTCTCTGGGGGGATCTGAGCTGCATTTTCCTATCAGAACTTGCTAGAGGCACCCCATAATGTGTACCTCTACCATACCATGTCAGGGCATCAATGAGCTGTATGGCTGTTGCTTACATAGTAGTCTAGATCTGTTACAAACCATTTCTTACTCAAAGCTAAAACTCCTGAATATCAGCCAACAAATGGGTCCCAGCAGTAGTCCCTCGTGAAGAGTAGGCTTCCACCAAAACCCAAGGAGGTCTACCAAACCCCATACTACTTATTCGGTGATAGAACAAGAAGCATTATCATTTGCTATTGTGTCTAGAGAAAACATCTCAAGTGTGTCCCAAACCAAAGAACCCTCAAAATACCATCACTAACTTTGTATGATTTGTCTCCTACCCTCTGGAGCATATGAGACTGGCTGAGACATCAACACTAATTGTCCCTGGTGGCTCAGAGAATCCAATGTGGAGAACCAAAATGTTACACTCTGCTTGATCTCCAGATCCCCAGCCCCACTCACCATTTATGATAAAAATCAGGCTTATTGACGAAGTTCTGGGGACACAATCGTGAACATACCATGTTGCCCACTTCATGCCGATGTACACTGCTTCTGCTCCTCCTTCCTGACAACCTGGAGCAGAGCACATTGCAAGATCTACAGCTGCGTTCCATGTAACCTGGACTGTGTTCATCTGCTCTGGCAAAGATGCCACGGGTGGTTCAGCTACCTGTGGCTATTTGATTAAGTTGGATTAGATGGGTGTTTGATTAAGTTGGATTAGATGGGTAGTTGATTAAGTTGGATTAGATGGGTGTTTGATTAAGTTGGATTAGATGGGTAGTTGATTAAATTTGCACTGTGAGGTAAGAAGCTTCTCTACCCAAGTATCATCCTACAGAACAGTCACAGTAGGATTGGGATCCCCAGGTGTCAGCATCACTCCAGATTCTGTATCCAGCCTTTAATAACTTCAGCTGTTCTTATGTCTACAGTATTCAGCTATACAAGTAAACAGTGGTGAGCCTGAAAGGAAAGAACCAGGGGAATGACTCCCATATACAGTTGGTGTCGTTTCCTGGGATCCCTTATTGTGTAGGGACCCAATCTCTCCTTTAGCTAACCTACTCTGGAATGAAGGGGAAATTAAGCCTGGCTTGGGTCTATAAACTGGACAAAGGGTTGCATCTTTCCACTAGGGGGTGCTCTCCCCACCCTCACTGGTACCTAGTTTGCTCATAAATGCATACTCTTTTAGTTGCTGTCTTTGGCTACCCAGCTAGCTTGCCCTTGGGAGTAACCACGTCCTCACGGATCGTGTAGGCTAAGTCCTTCCGACTACCACCCCAGCCCTGCAACCCATTTCCAACTACGGCATTCTCGCTTCAGTCTGCGACCTCTGTGTTCAGAGTCTCCTTGGCCCTGTTACTCCTGAAGGAGCGGGTTTCCACAGCTCCAGCCTCCGGAGGACAGCACGTTCTCACCAGGGACGTTTGATTGCTTGAGTACATGAGTCTCCCCAAGGCCCTCCCAAGGAACTCAGCTATCAGGCGGGAGTCCTTTTCTCATGATAAAACGGCTCAAACATGATGCGCCTCCTCGCTTCTGGACCCCTTCCTTCCCAGTTCGCCATAGCAGCCCAGTCGGCCCTCCTTTGTTAACTGTAGCCCATTACTCTTGCAAGCTTCCAAGAGCTGTCTCAATAGTGTATTGGAACCTTCACTCACAGCCTTCTCCAGGACTATAAATCCTGGGTTATGAGTTTCCCAGCTTTATATTATGCTCCTTGAACCAGAGCCCCCGAGAAGCAATCTGAGCATTTAAGGTAGGGCTTGAGAAGAAGGCGTTTTCCTGGGGGCGCTTGGGAAGGCGTGTTGGAGAGCTTTATAACTTATGACCCTGAGAGCAATCACTTTACTCTGGCTCCGTGGCTCTCTATATCTGTTCAATAAACAAATTTTTGATATGGTGGGCACCGTGCTATTTTTAGCATGCGCAAGAGAAATCAGAAGAGGCTCCCAGTTTAAAAACCAGGTCTTCCATTAAGTAACCACTTGACCCTGCCGGACAACAACTAGATTTCATCTCACTTGCTGATCCAGAGCACTGCTTCAGATTTGGGGGGGGGGGGGGCGGGAGGGGTGTGCAAAAGAGAGCCCTTCTGCCACCCCGGTCATGTCTGTACTTACACCTCCCTCTAGACTCAGAATGGCCTATAATACTGTGTCTTTCTCACCCAAGGTCCCTCAGGACAAAGTCCTCTACTGAAAGCTCTCAGTGGGAATTACTCAGCTCCCCTGATCGTCACCAGCTCAAGCAACTCTGTGTACCTGCGCTGGTCATCTGACCATGCCTATAATCGGAAGGGTTTTAAGATCCGGTATTCAGGTGAGTAGGCTGTGAGGACTCACAGAGGAGCTCCTCTCTGAACCACTTGTTTCTCACCTAAAGTATCCAGGGAAACCATAGTCTGTCAGTCCGCTGGTTTGGACTCTCGCTCCCTTGCTCCCACCTCACCTGATGCACCAGTGGCAGGCAGGAACGAGAGAAGGGATATGGGTCTGGATCGAATGCCCGGAGATCTGGTCGGGGCGCTGAAAGCCGGGCAGGATAATGGATTTACCCTGGGACTTCCGTTCAGGAATAGTCAAAATTCACTTTATTTCGAGGATATAGGTGAATATATCGAGGGGTGTAGGGGCAGGGAAACAGGTAGCCAATCTGCCAATTGCCTGATCAGAGCGGGCCAGGGTATGGACTCAGTGACACATGGGGCAAGTGGGGGGGGGGTTGGCTTTCTTCCGCTTTGATAGCAGGAGCCGCTAGCGCCCTAAACGGTCATGTGAGGTTTTGGCCCGTTTCCATGGTACCACAATAGTCCATCTTCTCACCAAGGCAGCAACCTCCCTTGTGTAGGCAGGGCAGCCTCTCCTTGCTCTGTCTCCCTCACCTGACAGTGTACAAGCCAGACTAAGGCAGTCCCGCACCTCTTCAAGTCCAGGTCGTTTCCCCACATCTGACCTCTTCTGTGTCTTCTCATACTCCCACCTCGAGTCTCCAGTATGAGATGGCATGAGACCCAGGGGGATCCTAGCCCCTTGGACAGTTAGAAAATATCACTAGAAGTCCTTTGACTGAGTGACTCTAAGATACAGAAGAGCGTAGGGTAGGCAGCAGAGAAAACCCTCTCGTGCTGTACAAACCATATGTCTTTCGTAACTATTCTTTGACTAGCAGATGGCAATCGGTCATATCCGTGAGTCGTACGAGATGACATTTGGATGCACGTATATACGATCGTAATGATCGGATGGTAGCAATTCGCGGGCTCGTCCCCTCAAAAGTTCATTTGTCTTGGAGACTATCAGCATTCCATCCCCCTACCACTCTTGGGACGTACAGGCGGTGTGTCATGAACTGCAGCTGCCCGTCTGTGCTTCCAAACATGAGAACTTAGTCCTTTCCGGTTGTGTGCCCAATAACCGACTTTATTCCGCCACCACCCCCTGCCTTCTACTGGTCCCAAGCTCTGGCGACTCCTACTGTACTCTCCCTTTGTGTAAAATCAGCTTTCCCTGGCTTTCATGCATGAAGGAGAACATACGGCATTTGTCTTTCCGTGCCTGACTCCCTTAACGCTGTGCGTCTGCTACTACCATCCACATTGCTACAATCGACAGGACTTCACTCTTTTTTTTTTTGAAAAGCTATATCATTTTGGCATGGTTAGATCAAAGGCCAAGCCTTTGATAAAAAATATCCCTGGGATACAATTAACTGGAGAAAATTGACTTTCTCTGAACTCCCGTTGTGGGGACCGCTGATCTGCCTGACAAG
Source organism: Cricetomys ansorgei (assembly GCA_026225945.1). Classification (NCBI taxonomy): domain Eukaryota; kingdom Metazoa; phylum Chordata; class Mammalia; order Rodentia; family Nesomyidae; genus Cricetomys; species Cricetomys ansorgei. Next base: position 33,530 of record JAMJFZ010001521.1, read on the forward strand.
CCAAAACCTCGGTGCCTGCTTTGAAGGGCAGCCCAGTGCGATGCTGCAGTGTTTTCCAGCCCCGAGGCTTTGAGGAAGGCGTGCAGAACATGGAAGTTCTACCACATGCCCGCACGCCAGACCAGTATTAGGTGAAGTTTTAAAAAATTGTGGTTGCAGGGAGCTAGGAAAGATAGCTCAGTCAGAAAAGTACCTGCCGCACAAGCACAAGGCCCCGAGTCCAACCCCAGAACCCAGGTAAGAAGCTGGGTGTGGCGGCATGCACTAGGAATCACACCCCTGGGGAGGCAGAGACAGGGGATACTTGGAGCTCTCTGGTCAGACAGCCTAATCAGTGAGCCCCAAGTCCTATGAGAGACTTTACCTAAAAAAACGTAAGGCGGACAGCATCCTGAAAGACGTCTGAGTTGACCTCAACCTTCTATACACATGTGTGCACACATTCCTTTACCTACGCACACTAACACACACACGTACACACAGACACATACACATGTGTACATACACGTGCACACACACACATGCACACCCACGAATGTTGGCTAGGAGGGACGTCACGTCATTAAGCTCAACCATTTGTCCATTATCTTCTCATGGGTCTCCTAGTTGCGGGGCCTGCCCACACTGTACAGACCCAAGGGTATTCCGAAGAACCGTCAGAAGTGAGAAGAACCAGCCAGATGGAGCTGAGGGACTCCCGCCTTTCCTCTCTCATAGTCCATTTCCTTTGTAGATCCCACCCACACTCTCCCCTCCCCCGTGGTTGGGGGAGAGATGGTCTTGTGACCCCACGATTGATGATTGTCCTGATACTGGCTGGCAATAGGGGTTATTAGGCAAAGTACTTAACTGATTGGGCCTCGGTTTCCTCAAAATGAAAAAGGAAACTCAAGATATCCATCAGGGGAGTCCGGGGCTGAGCTCCTGGTGTCTGCCCCTGTGAAGGGAAAATGGCATTTCCCTACCCCAGTTGCTAAATTTGGAGCTGAGAGCTCTCGAGGAGTTCCTGTGCCTTGCCACTCAGAGATTAATGTGCTCAAAAGTAATGAGCCAGTTGCAATTATAGTACATACGCCATGTAGAAAAATCCATTGCACGGCACAGCAATTAGTACTTAATGATGAAGATACGGCAGGCCTGTGTGATTTACACCTGTGTCTGTCGCAATGGCCAAGTGTGCTTTCTATCTGCGATCTTCCCTGGTAACTGAGGTGCATAGATCCGAGATGTGCGTGACAGAGAAGGCATAGCCGGAGAGCACACATCTTTAAAACCATTTCTACCCACACAGATAGTCCTCAGGCAGGAAGTCAGAGGCCTCTCTGAGAGAGCCTGCGAGGACAGGACCCGGTCCCCAATCTATTCATCTCTATCTACCCGGGAAGCCCAGCCAGAGACCCCCAGACCCTGTATTTCCCACCCCAATTAGTGCAATGTAGAAACTCCCTCTCAGCCGGGCACAGAGTTATCCCCTAGGTTTTCTAGGCCTTGTCAAGTTGTCAATGGTAACTGTCACACAACCTAAGGATCCCCACCTGGGACTTTTGTCTGTTTCCCTCACTGTTGTGTCCCCACTAGAACAGCAGCTGGCACGTAATAGATTCTCGAGAACTCTTTACTAGGTAAATGAATGAATGAAATACAATAAGCCATTCGTTGGGAGTGGGGGGAATGATCCCTGTAGGGAACTGTATATCCTAGATCCCCAGGCATCCCCAACATGACAGAATGACAAAGAACAGCCATTTATTGAGCACAAAGTGCCCTGCTCTGCACTGGGATGCTTCGCACACATCACAGGTATGCATATAATCATGCAATTACCTATGAGGGAGGCTCTGCCGGGAGGACTCTGGACCTAAGCAAGCTTCGGTGACTCACCCTGAGTCACAAAAGCCCATGGCTGCTCCACACATTGAGGAAACCAGTCCCCCTGGGTCCTGCTTTGCAAGATTACCTGCAGTCTCAAGGGCTTTGAAAGCAACCCCCAAGCCATGCTCAGGCAGCGAAGGGGACCCCATGATTCACGGAGCAGGCTGTTGTTGGAGTTTTCAACTACCCTTTGTTTGGTTTGGTCTTGTTCCAGCTTCGCTTAACTGCTGTGCGGTGTCAACCACTCAGGCCTTCCTAAGTAGCTAAGGGCTTGGCAATTGCGGAGATGAGTTGAGGAACGAGGCAAGACAGCCTGCCTGCTCCGGCGGCAGCAATGGAACATTCCTCTACTGAATCTCCTCTCGCTTTTCAGCCCCTTACTGCAGCCTGCCTAAGGCTCCTCTCCACGGCTTCGTCCTGGGCCAGACAACCACCCAGCCAGGTGGCTCCATCCACTTCGGCTGCGACACAGGCTACCGTTTGGTGGGACACAGCATGGCGATCTGTACTCGGCACCCCCAGGGCTACCACCTGTGGAGCGAGGCCATTCCTCTCTGTCAAGGTGAGCAACAGGGGATGAAGTAGCAGCAAGGTGGCTCAGCTCCAAGTCACCTTGTCTCAGGAGCAGTCTGGCCCACAGGTAAGTTTCCCGCCGTTTGGTGATGGATTCGTTCCTTCAGCAGACATTTATTGAGGGTCTATGCGTCTCCAGCTTTGGGAATGACGGATACATAGTGGACTCTGTTTCCAGCACCATGGGAGACAGGAAAGGGGCAGGAAGTGACAGGAAGAAGAAGTGCTGTATTAGAGAAATGTCAGGGAACCCTGTGGTAAAAAGGGACCTGCCTCCTCCCAGCAGCTAAGAAGGACTCCAAGAGGAAGGCAGACCCTGAAATGTGCCATTCAGTTGGTGTGCATTACCTTTTATAATTTATGAGGGCTTTTCCCATTATAAGAACATACGTTCTTGTTATGCTGATGAGCTATCTTGCTTTGTATAATTAGTAAACACTAACGAAAAAAAGAGTCACAGGGGCTGGAGTGGTGGCCCAAGCAGTAGAGCGCTTGCCTTTACTGCCAAGCATGTGACCTGAATTTGATCTCGCAGAACCCATATTAAATAAGCCCTGGGTCGTGGCGTGTGCTGTGACTTCATTCCCTGGGAGGCAGAGGCAGGAGGATCTCTGAGCCCCAAGCACAAGAGAGATGCTACCTTGATAAACAAGGAGGATGGTACCTGAGGAACAGCAGCCAAGGTTCCCACATGCCCCCCCACGTGTACATCTGAGCACACATATACATAGACAGACACACGTGCCCCCACACGTGTACATCTGAGCACACATATACATAGACACACAAATAAAGTAATATACTTCCAGACGAGAAACCTGAAAAGGTTAGGATAACAGATAACACAAAGGGAAAATGGTCTATAAGTCTGCCATGAGATCACTAAATTGTGTATAATTCAGTGGATTTCTTTAGGTCTTCTAAACACCAGTTAACGTCGTTCAGATAATTGCCAATCCTCCCTTGTTATTGCTGGGTGATGGCTGCATAGCATTATGGGAAAACTGACACTTAAGCATCATCCCACTGTGGGTCACTCGAATGTCTGTGCATTTTGTTACCATAGTTAAAATTCTATCCTCATGAGCATTCCTACTTATTTCCTCTAACAAAATTCCCGGAACGGAGTTTGTTGGATCACAACATACGCAGAACGTACAGCTTCTCACACCTAGCGCCCTGCTCGGATTTTGTCCTCATTTATACTTCCCCCAGCGGCAGTGAAAAGCGCTGTCTCCACGTCTCAGCATCGTGTGCTACACTGAGAAACAAAGAAAAGCATTGCCCGCTGTCAACAAGGGGGGCAACGGCACTGCTGTCTGGTTTTATTTTCCTTGGTTCCCAGGGCGTTGAAGTCTTTAATGACATCTGTCACCTCTGGCCCTCACAACCTCCTAACCTGTGTCTGCTTTGGGAAAGACCAAAAATGTGTCATAAGTATTCTTCCGAGGGACCGGCTGTCACGATGGCAGATATCACCGGCTTCAGTCTCCGCGCCTTTAGCCGCATCAGCATGGACGAGTCTATTCCAGAATTATTTGGAAACTACCAAGATTCTGGTCTCAGGTCCCAACCCAGAGTGAAGCCCCTCAAGGCCTGTGCCCTCTCACCCTCTGCTCTCCACCCTAAGCATTCCTCCCATCCCTTCTCTCAGCTGTGTATTCTCTGGAACCCCATAATCTAAAACGGATGAGCAGATGCCCCCATCACCATTCGGTAAGCTCTGAGCACTTTCCTCCGCCATAGAGATGAGGGTTCTCCTGAAAGCATATGCACGGGGTCCCTTCACAACAAGGGGTGTTCATCCCCCACTGCCACCATTTCTGGCATAGCTTGGGAACTGGAAGGGCCTGCCATTCTGTGTTTTCTGTTCCTCTCCCTCTAATAGCTCCTCCCACCACGACTTTCAAACACTTTGCACACACACACCCCCTACTTCCTACCACAGAGTGCCCCTCCTACCTCTGGGGTAAGGACACTCATTCTGGGCCGTTTGATACCCAGCTGGCGAGATAGCTCGTTTGCTCAGCTGTCCACATCAGCTGGGATCAGACCAGGAATATGAGAAGGGGCTGCTGCCACCGCCTCTGCTTCTTCTCCTAGGTTCGTTCTCCAAGCAGCGCGTCAATGGGGATCTGGTATTTTTGCCCAGGGGGCTCAAGCAAGCAGGGCAGCTAGTTGATCCAGTGTGATGGTGTAGCTAACCCAGTCCCACCCTGGATCAGTCTTGCTGTTTGGACATTAGATGAGCCTCGTCTTTAAGTGCTTCCTGCTTCCTGGTTCCTTCCGAGCCCCTCCCTTGCCCACCCCCATCTTTGGTTCCGTAACCAGCCTTTGAATCCTTTTTCTGTCTGGTACCTCCCTACCCTCTGGACAGCCAACATTCCCCTATCATAATGGAGTCCTAGACTGGGCCTCTGGAAATTCTGGAGCTTTTAGCAGAGTCAGGCATCATCTTGGCCACCATCGAGGGCCTTTCCTCTGCCCAAGCTTATACTGGATCTGAAGGAAGGAAACCTGAGCTCTAGACTAGGGTGCGACATGGTGAGCGAAGGGTGGTAGCAAGTATCCAGACTCTCATTTGTCTCTCTTTCTGCACGCCCTTTAGTAACCTTAGCAAACCACGGACCTCGCCACACTACCATGCATGAAGCATCACCTTGATACCTCGTCTCCTCGAATTCTTTTGCATTCCATATAAATGCCGTGTTTTGCAATTTCTTGCTTTCCTTGTTGTTTTTGGTGGAGAACGCCCTCAAATAAACTTCTCAGAGAGTACTCACGAGAGGAAAAATTTCTGAGTCTCTAAGTGTACGAGGATGTCATTAGTTTTGCCCTCATACGTGCTTAGTAGGGTGACTAGATTAAATTCTAGGTGATAAATAATTGCATTTGCAAGTATGAAACACTCTGTTCAATCTTCTCTGGGTACCTGACACAGGAGATGGGAAGTTCGATGTCAGTCGGATTTCCATCCGTCACTGGGTTCCCCTCCACTCTCAATGGTTCTCTTTGTGCCCCTCTTTGTTCCATTTCAGCCTGAGGACTTGTGTACTTTCCTCAGCTCCTGGGAACGTTCCTTCAGATTCTGCTCTCTCCTTCTGGAGCTCTAAACAGCTGGACGTTGGACCTCCTTTCCTCTTGTTCTCAGTCTGTCTTTTGGGTTTTCTCCTGGGAACTCTGTTATCTTTAATATCCGATGCCTTTGCTTAGTGTGTATCTTGACGGTTTCAGTGAGCCTTTCCTTTGTTGGCTTTCTTCAAAGTGCTTTGTTCTCATTTCATGAATGTCTCTCGTCACTTAATCTTCTCAAGATATACCGACTGCCGAATTCAGCAGTCCCATGTCTCCCATTTCCTAAATAGTCCTGTTTGGGGTTTTTTGTTTGTTTGTTTGTTTTGTTTGTTTGTTTGTTTGGTTTTTTTTTTGGTAGGGGTCCCTGCCCAAACCCCTAGGTTTATTTTATCACATTGACACTACTGTTTTTCCTCATCTGTATCCATTCCATCGTCCATATTTAAAAGTAAAAGCTAGGTAGCAGGCGGGTGAGTTTCATTATTTTGTGGAACTGTCTTTGCCCATAGTGTTTCTCCCATGAATAAAGTCTGGATCTGAGGGCGTGGCAGAGATGAGCAGACTGCCTTCACATGGAGAGACTGTTGCAGTACAGTAGCTCAGCAATAAAGACAAGGGGGCATTTTCCTAGCTGCAAACCCTACCAGAGCTCAGCAGAGGGAACCACTATCCTGGCAAGCACCACCCTGGACAGTGGAACCCCGATCGTCTGATCTCAGGAGTTTTTATTGACACAAAAGCTCCTCGGGTGTTCTATTGATAGCACGTGCAGATCATGAGGAATCAAACATCTTTTCTATAAAGCCAACATCTGAAGATAATGTAAAATGCCAAGGCCTAGGCAGCCTTTCCCCAACAAAGCACAAAACAACCATTTTAAACATAACTAGAAATAAACTTCTACAACATTTCCCCTTTCTGTATAAGACAATCAAAAAATTGCTTTATCTCCTCAACACAAGTTAATACTACCCTAGCAAAAACTACTTACAAGAGGAACAACCATGAGGCTTGCCAGGACAGCTAGGGTCAAATGCAACCAAGCATCCATCAAATTTTTCACAACATCCAGCATGGCTATATCCAGCAACCTCGAAGGAAATATGTTTGAGTTGAAAGTTCTGTAGAACATTCCAAAGACTTCTTCATAATACAGCAACCATTTGCCCTGATCATCTGGTAGTTTTTCTTAATATTCTTTTAGCAGGTGTCCTCTGCAGCATCATCACAAGTGATCCTTGTCTTCAGAAAGGGTTCCCTCATGGGGTGGAGTTCTCATTAGTCAGGACCACCTCACCAGAATCCAAACCACTTATCTTTCTCTTCTTAGCCTCTAGTTAGATTTGAGAAACATATAGTTAGGTTTGCAGGGGAAAAAAAAAAAACTAATCAGTTTAAATCAGCAGCTTCTTGGCTCCAAGCTGTGGCTTTAACAGCAGGGAGGTCTAGCCGGAAACAGAAACATCCTGGCAGTTTGGCATTCTTTTCCACCAACACAACAAGGAAGCAAACAACCTTCTTCTTAGACCCCAGACTGCTTGGGCTTCACACGCACGCACACGCACACGCACACCAGCTATCAGCAAACTCAGTTTGTAGAAAAGAATACTCTGGTTCCTGTTTCCAGCACCCTGGCTACTGCCAACGTGAGGGAGTGTGGCTAGCTGCCGGAGTGAGCCTCACATAGACACACTGTTTCCCTGCATTCGAGTCGGCTCCATGACCAAGAAAAGTGTTGAAACCGTGCTTTTTTCCCTGCTCCCAGCCAAATTCTTTGTTTTTATCATGAAAATTTATACAAAACCTTTGTCCAAAACATTCCTAGATGACGTACAAGTGCTCTTGTGTAGCCCTGAGCTAATGCTTTGACAGACACGCCAAGGTTCTAGTACTTTGCCAGAAGGACTCATTGCCTTCCCAATTTCTTCCACTCTCTCTAGAGGCCTCTATTCTGTGGCTCTCACCTCGGAGCTTTCTTTCTCACTTACAGCTCTCTCTTATAGAGCTTTCCTTTTATTCTGGCTCTCCCCTTTATGGAGGCCTTTCTATTTTGGAGTCTGCGTGGCTTCTTTCTCACTCTCCTCTTCCTTCAGGAGCTTTTCTTTACCTTTACCAGACTCTGTGAGGTCTGAAATTTCTCTCTCGTTCTTCCTTGTCTCCACACTGGATGTAGCTGGCGTGATGCCATGCCCCACATTGGTGTGTCACTTGTAGGTGATAAGCTACCGTGTGGCTCACCAAGAAAGACAAGGAGGCATTTTCATAGCTGCAAACCCTGCCAGACTTCAGCAGAGGGGACCACCTGTCATGGCAAGCACCATCCTGGACCGTGGAACCCCGATTGTCTGATCTCAGAGGTTTTTATTGACAGAGAAGCTCCTCAGGGGTTCTATTGATAGCACGTGCAGATCATGAGCAATCAAACATCTTTTACATACAGTCAACACCTGCAGACAATACAAAATGCCAAGACATGGGCAGCCTTTCTCCCAACAGTGCACAAAACAACCATTTTAAACATAACTAGAAATAAACTTCTACAAGAGACCCTAAATTCTATGGGGCAGTGAGATGGCTCAGTGGGTACAGGGACTTATCACTGAACATGACAACCTGAGTTCGACCCCCTTGGCCCTCACAATAGAAGAAGAGAACCAACACCCGCACATTTTCCTCTGACCTTCCCATGCATGCAAGTGCATGCACACATACAGACACACACACACACACACATTCACTACAAACACACCACACAAATAAATAAATGTAATAAGAATTTTTTAATAAAAAGAGTGTCCCTTGGAATGCTAACCTCCACCTTGGCATTCCTTACTCTCTCCGGGGAATTCTGTCCCCACACCTTAAGGAACAGGGGACACTTCATTCTTCTCACCAAGCAGAGGCTTGGCTGCCTTGGCACTGCACCCATGGAGCAGAAAGGAAGGAAGGAAGGAAGGAAGGAAGGAAGGAAGGAAGGAAGGAAGGCAGGCAGGCAGACCCGGAGGCTCTTGGCTGTACATTGTGAGCTGCAGCCTTTTCCCCACATTTAATCCATGAACACACTTCCATCTCCAGCCCATCCTCTGATGTGCTCTTTTATGATGAACAGAATCTGTTCTTTTCTGATGTTCTTCTCCGATGGTGGCTCTCCTATTGTCTGTCTTTATGGGCCTTTTTCTGTTTATGAGTTTTAATAAACATTTCCGGGCCTTAATGGGAAAGCTGAAAATCCGTTCTCAGAACATCTTGAGTCAGAAATGCTCCTGACATCCTTTCTCCTTCGCCAGCTCTTTCCTGTGGTCTTCCCAACTCTCCCAAGAATGGAATCGTGTTTGGCAAGGAGTACACAGTGGGGACCAAGGCCGTGTACAGCTGCAACGAAGGCTACCACCTCCAGACGGGTGCCGAGGCCACCACAGAGTGTCTGGACACTGGCCTGTGGAGCAACGGCAATGTCCCCCCGCAGTGTGTCCGTGAGTCCAGGGACAGTGGGGGCAGGGGCAGGAGGGGCTGGGTATGCAGATGGAAAGATTCCTCTAAGGAGTGAGCTTCAAGTTCAGTAGAGAGGAAAGAGCCTGCATGTAGGGGCTGAGGGACTCAGGGAGAATGCAGGTGGGCGTCTACCAACCGTGGGCTCCATTGCAAGTTACTCCCAGAACACTGACACCATGCTCTGGGGTGTTTTCATAAACTACCACAGCACTTGGAATTACCGGAAAGCTGCCTGAACGTCCCTTGATCACAAACCTCTAAGGTGAATTTTGGGACCAAAAGACAAATAAGCAGCCTGATGGGCCATATTCAGTCTGACTATACAGGTTTTTATTTTGTTTGCTTCATTAAAAAATGTACATATGTGTATGTGTGCACATACTACTTTTTAAGATTTTAGAATAAAAAAATTAAGTAAATATCCAGATTTCTGGATTTCTTGAAAAGGATAGAGCTCTCCAGCCAGGGATGCACCCTGGTATACACTGAGGGTGGCAGTACCCATCTGTAATCCCAGCACCCCCGAAGTGAAGGTAAGAGGATCAGAAGTTCAAAGCTGCCTTTGGCCTGGGCTATTTAAGAGCCATCCGAAAGAGAAAAAAAGAGTGGCGGGGGCAGGGGGGGACCAGTTCTGCAAACCGACCAAATGCAATGTACAGTACACGTCCAGTAACCCACACTGACGAGATGCCACATCCCTCTTCCCAGTCTCAAAACTGTATTCCACAGATCTAACTCACCCATTTGCTGCATCCTCCTCCCCAGCTCTCTTCATTCATTTATCAAACTTGCCTAGGGACCAAATGTTCCTGGATCCATCATTGCATTGAGTTTCCACAGTCCCTTGCTCTAGACTCTTGAGATATACCTTCCATGATCAATCAGCTAATTCTCTTCCTGGCTCCTTCTTCCCCCAGCCGTGACCTGTCCTGATATCAGCAGCATCGGTGTGGAGCATGGCCGGTGGAGGCTCATCTTTGAGACCCAGTACCAGTTCCAGGCCCAGCTGATGCTCATCTGTGACCCAGGCTACTACTACACCGGCCAGAGGGTCATCCGCTGCCAGGCCAACGGTAGATGGAGCCTGGGAGAGTCTATGCCCACCTGCCAAAGTAAGCCCCAGAAGGACAGCATGGGCCTGCTTGCATGGCGCATCCTACCGGAACTATCTCACACATGGAGTAGATTGAGGGGTTACCCCCATTCCCCAGCCAGTGCGGTGTACCTCTTTTTCGACACTCACCTAGAATCCAAAGCTGGGAAAACGCTTGCTTCTTAACACTGTGTCATCTCACTAAGAGCTCCCTTTTAATAACAGTCTGGCTTGGCATACTCTCATTCATTCATTAGGGTCCAACTGTATGCCAGGTGCCAGAGAGATACAAAGATGAAAGTGTGTGACTCGGCTGGGGAGGCGGCTTAGTGGGTAAACACCTCACCAAGCAAGTGTGAGGACACGAGTTCAGGTTCCCACAAACCATGTGGAAGCAGGTCATGTGTCTGTCATCTCAGCACATGGCAAGACCAGAGGCAGAGACAGGTGAGTTCCTGAAAGATCCAGGAGCCATGTAGCCTGCAGTCTGCAGTGCCAGTGAGACCCTGTCTCAAACCAGGTAGAAGGTGATGACAGATGCCTGAAGTTGTCCTCTGACCTCGACGTAAGCACAGTGGCACGCGTGCGTACACACACACACACACATATACACACACACAGACACACAAATACATATACATACACACACACACAGACACACACACAAATACATACACACAGACACACACACAAATACATACACACACGCATACACAAATACATACACATACACACACACACAGACACACACACAAATACATACACATACACACACATACACACACACACATACACACAGACACACACACAAATACATACACACACACACACAGACACACACACACACAAATACATACACACACACGCACACACAAATACACATACACACACACACACACACAAATACATACACACACACGCACACACAAATACATACACACACTCACACACACAAATACACACACACACAAATACACACACACACAAATACATATACATACACATACACACAAATACATGCACATACACACACACTCACACACACACAAATACATATACATACACATACACACAAATACATGCACATACACACACACTCACACACACACAAATACATATACATACACATACACACAAATACACATACACACACACTCACACACACACACAAATACATACACATACACACAAATACATACACATACACACACACTCACACGCATACACACATATACATACACATACACACAAATACATACACATACACACACACTCACACGCATACACACATATACATACACATACACACAAATACATACACATACACATACACACACACTCACACACACACACACACACACACATACACACACACACACACCCCAAGATTGTTTTAAGTAGAATGTGGCTCTACTATAATCTACTGGAGAGACGAGGTAAAGAGGTGACGATACAGCGTGTGATGAGACCTTGGCTGGGTATGTGCAGGAGGAAAGAGAGTACCATGGAGGACAGCCTAAGTCTGTGTCTCCTCCACTGTTAATTGCTTTTCTTTGGTTCTTTGAGTCCCAAAGGCCAATCCCTGAGTCCAAAGTAAATTAAAGCGTGTTCTTGGGATCACCTGCAGGAGGGGAGGGAAAGCCACGGGCCCTGTACTGTAGCATCACCGTGCTTACGGCAGAGTAGCTGTCCAGTAACATCACCTGCCACAGTGAAGCATCCTCACTCTGGCGTGACCTTAGTGATCGGGCTTCACTGAACTTGCACATCAGCCAGAGGCCCGTCGGCATGCTCCCTGGAGAAGGACTGTGAGGCTACCACTGGGCTCAGCAGGAAAGGATGAGACTAATGTCACTGTCTGCCCCGAGCACACCACTGACTCCTAACCAATCTCTCCCTACCCACGGCTCCACCTCAACCACCTGTGTTCCTAAGAAGCAGGCAAGCCTGAGCCTTAGCTCCAGGGATTGTGTGTTTCCTATCTAGAGTGGAACGTGGGCATGTTACCAGCGTCTCCAGGGCTTCCGGAGGCACCTGCAGATAGGGCAAGTCGGTGCCATGGTACTGTCTGGTCATACTCCGGGAGAGGAAGGCTAGGCAGATCTTGGCTGTGGTCATTACCCTCTCCTCATATGCAGCACATGTCTCATGTCCCTCATCTTGGAACTGGCTTACTGATCACTTTATGATCTTTTCAGTCATCTCCTGTGGAGAGCTTCCCACACCCCCGAGCGGACACCGCATTGGAACAATGTCTGTCTACGGAGCGACCGCCATCTTTTCTTGCAATTCTGGATACACACTGGTGGGCTCCAGGGTGCGGGAGTGTATGGCCAATGGGCTCTGGAGTGGCTCTGAAGTCCGCTGCCTCGGTGAGTGGTCCCCCAGGCTCACCCTCCCTGCTACTCACAGAACGCCCTTGCTCCGAACACCAAGTTCCAAGCGTCCACAGTGACCAAAGTCAGGGGACTAGCTTCATTTGGAGAACTTGAAAGAGTGAAAAGATCTTCAGGTTTGATGAGACCAGCCTCTGGGGTCCACACTCTAATCAGAAGGACAACTCACACACCTAAGTAGCCCCTGGGATGCCCAGTGTAGCCCTGGCCTCGATTCTATAGAAACACATTCTTGGGGGGGCTGGAGAGATGGTTCAGTGGCTAAGAGCCCTGACTGCTCTTCCAAAGGATCTGGGTTCAATTCCCAGCACCTATATGGCAGCTCACAACTGTGTATAGCTCCAGTTCCAGGGGCTCCCAACACCCTCACACAGACATACATGAATACAAAACCCAGTACACATGAAGTAAAAATAAAAAAGAAATACGTTATTATAATGTACCTAAAATATCCTTTAGATATATAATTAGAAAATTATTTTAAATATACCTGTATGTATATGTGTATGCACGTTATAACACACATATAGGTGTATGCATGTCATAACATACACACGTGTGTATATACACTAAGCAAATGGCAGGCGCATCTACAAACAACTAGCTTAAAAGGAAAAAATTCTCATTGCTCCCAGGGCTAATGTGCTCCCTGGCTCAGCCTCAGGTTCTAAGTTCTCTTTCCCGTTATTCTTTTCTGGGATCTCTCAGTTCCAAAAGAAGGTCTCATCCATACAAGCCTAGCAGAGCGGGTTGGATGATCTGTCCTAGTATAAACATAGTGATCTTGAGGGTACAGGGGGTGATGGCCAGCAGACACTTTCTTGGGCACCTGTTTGCGATAGTCGTGAGCTGCTACTACATAGGCAAAGGAGCCAAAGGAATGCCAGGAATCCGCTGTACCCAGGCTTCATTTAATAAGAGCCCTCACCAGGGTGCCATTTAGAAGAAGGATGAGTTTAGCCAAGTGTCTGCTTTTGTGTGGTTGTCATCAGCAGGACAAGCTCTGATGGCTACGATGCTCTCTAGACAGTAGGTGCCCAGGGAATGGTCCCTGTGTTAGCTTTCTATGTCTATGACTAAGTACCTGAGATAATCAATTTATAGAAAGGAAAGATTACCCTGGGCTCACAGTTCTGGAACCTTTGGTCCATGATCACTTGGCATTCACTGTCTTTAGGCTACAGTTAAGCATCACATCACGGCAGAATCAGGGGCAGAGGAGTTACGTCCTATGAGCATGACCTAACTTCCTCCCAACCTAGAGACGGGGCACCAAGCTCCAACGTATGAAACTTTAGGGATTTACTCAATCCATAGCAACCCCAGAGCCTGGGAAGAGTGATAACTCCACACCTGTGTACAGACACAGAAAGAGAACTCAGAGAGGGATGGCCATCGGGCCTGGCAATTCTGACATCGAAGTCCACCAAGCCGACAACACCATTCCTGTCACATCTGGGGTTCCTGAAGCCCTTCCTGTTCTCCAGGGGAGGTGGGAAATGAAGCATGGCTGAGTACTTGGTCCTTTCTCTCCCACCCCGCCACCTGAGCTCTACCCCACTTTCTAGAAGATCCTCTTTGATGGACTCTCTTTCCCTATCCCACCAAAGCTGGACACTGTGGGACCCCAGAGCCCATTGTCAACGGACACATCAACGGGGAAAACTTCAGCTACCGAGGCAGCGTGGTGTACCAGTGCAGCGCTGGCTTCCGCCTGATCGGCATGTCTGTGCGCATCTGCCAGCAGGACCACCACTGGTCGGGCAAAACCCCTTTCTGTGTGCGTAAGTATGTCATCCGCTCTCCCTAGCTGTGGGGCTCGGAGTCAACATGGACTTCCTCCCTGTACCCCTTGATTGAGTTAGTTAAAGGTTTTGTGTGTTCCTTTTTTCCCCCAGAGATGATCACGGCACCTATTCTCTCCGGTCTCTGTGTGGTCAACTGCTGTTGTTGTTATTCCCTGGTGATTTCTTCTGCTTTACTTTTCTGTTCATTTTCTAGTTTGTGTGCAAATCACACTTCACGCAGGCATATACACTAAACAAACGACAAAAGCATATACAAACAACCTCACACGCATTTCATTTTTTGTGGGGGTGGAGTTCTCTGTCATAACTGCGGCTGTCATGGAACTCACTCTGTAGACCAGGCTGGTCTGGAACTCACAGAGATCCGCCTGCCTCTGCCCCCCCAGCGCTGGGATTGAAGGTGTGCGCTACCTCCACCCGGTCATTCCCCACTCGTTTTCTTTCTTCCTTTTGTGTTATTTTTATGGTTGTATTTGGAGCTGTGGGATTTCTCGTGACCAGCTGTTTTTTTAATTATATTTCATACATACTAATAATAAATGTTTATTATCTTTAGAAGCTTTGTAATTAGTCATTAATTGCTCCCTACCTTTGAAAGATTTTAATAGAATGATTTTTTTTTTAATTTCTAAGCCAAAGCCCACCTGTTTTGCTTCTGTATTATATTCGTTATGCACAATAATTCTATTTCTGGAAATTTACCAGTGATTTCCTAGCGAGTCAACAGTTGATCGGTTGTTAACAAACGTTCCATGTGCACTTGAGGAGAGCATTGTGGGTAATTCTGCTACACGTGATGGATATGCATATTCCTCAGATGTACTTTATAAATTTTGCCCTCTGTGTTTTGACTTTTACTTTGTCCACTTGAGCTGTTTTCTTTGAGAGACATGTTTAAAGTTTTCTATTTTCAATGTTCCTTGCGTTCTCTGCAGGTCGTTGCTGTGTCACGTGGCACATAATATCTAGAGCTATTATAGCCCTGTTGCCAATTGTGACTTCTAGCCTTTAAAAGTATCTTCATTGCTTTTAAAATTCTTCTTAGCTTGATTTTTACTTTTCTCGATTTCAGGCTTAGAGTTTCAACTCCCACACTTCTTTCCTGGCACACCTCGGAGCATCCCCGAACGACGGGCACATCTGTTAGATTGCACTCTTCTGTGCCAACATGAAAATCTTCCTGTTCACTTAAAGTCACTCCTATAGGTCGCTACGTCTTACATGTTTGTTCCGAACTCTCTAGTGCTGTCTGTAATTACAATGTGTTGTTCCCTTTGAGGTTTGGAACTTTGTTACTGCTCTTTGCACCTGTCGCAATGGAATACCATCAGTTCCCCGTTTTTCTATTCAACCCTTCATTATCTAGTTTGCTAATGCTAGTATCCTCGAACTTTCACATAATGGCTACACAACATGTTCCTCTCTCCATTCTCGGTGACATTGCTTCTACTTTATCAGGGCTGAGAGCATTTACCATGTAGCTCATGTATTATATTCTATTCCTTCTCCCTGCTTTTATTCTTGGTCCTCCAATTAAATTCATCACCAACACTGAGGAAGCCTTCCCATTGACTTCTTAGTGGGATCAAATTTAATCACTAGTAGAATCTTCAGTACAGCCCTTTGCATAGTACTCTTCAAGTTCTTCCATGGGGTGTGTGTCTGTGTGTGTGTGTGTGTGTGTGTGCACACTCACGTGCATGAGGCAGATTGAACCCATGACCTTGTGTGTCCTAGACAAGCACTTTACCATTACGCTGCCTCCCCAGCCCTTTGGTATTTTAGGACGGGGTCTCCTTATGTAGACTCATACTTTCTGGACTCAAATTTGCAATCGTAATCCTGCGTGCTGGTGTAATAGACGTGTACCGGTACACAAAGGGGTACTTGCATGTTTAAAACTCTTTTTTTTTTTTAAATTCATTTGAAAGGTCATTTGAAAGGCAGGTAGATCGGTCATAAAATCCTTGATCACAAGTTATTTCTTTGATTTTCTAAAACTATTCTTCCATCATAATTTTCACGGTATATGTTACTGCATGTGTGCATGTTCACACACTCAAGCATGCGTGGAGTGTGTGTGTGTGTGTGTGTTCCACCTTTCTCTAATTATACTTATTTAAGCGTATTTCAGTGTACACATCCATAGGGAAATGATGACA
>JAMJFZ010001521.1:55000-121822 GCA_026225945.1 Cricetomys ansorgei
CGGAGCCATGGCTTTCTCCTGCTATGAAGAGGACGGCGATGACCGTCTCACGGGGTTGTTCCAAGGCTGCGTGGGCAAATCCACAGGGCAACAGTTTACTCTCTGGCACACGAGGCTACTCCATAAGTGGAGAAGCCTCATTAATTACTATTAGGAAAAGTTACGGGGGGGGGTTAATAAAACCAGGGGAGGGCCCCAGCCCTGACGCTGGTTGCCGGCCTCCCTGTCTTACGAAATGAGCTGTGCCTCTGGTTCTCTGCACTCTTGCTGCTGTATGGGGAACCCTGGGGGTTACTGTCTCCCCGTCTCTCTATCAGAGAGGCAAAGATGCACTCCTGAAGCATCAGTGGATACCGAGGGGTGGCCCGTTCACCAGCTCACCCGTCTTTGTGAGTCAAGACACCTGTCATGAGCTTCCAGTCTGGGTGACTTTTCCGAAGGCCCTTGCTTCTGTATGTAATAGGAGACTGGTACCTCTGCTCACTGGCCGTATTTCCCTTGCCTGAGGACCCTGACACGGCCATCCAGCCTCATGTACGAATGATAAGTTATTTGGATTTTTAAATGGACAGCTACCCGCATACGGTGGGTGTGCAGGCCGAGCTTTGGAGACTTCGGTGGCTTCAGATCACAGTAAGAGGTCCTCCAATCTCTTGTCTCTCTCCTCATCGGTGTCCTGCCATGTGCCCTGCCTGGTTGTAAGCGACAGTGACTGTGGAAGATCCTCCTCCCTCACCCCAGTGTTCAATCAAAGCCCAGGATCGTATCTTCTGGAACTCTTGAAGCAGCTTCATGGCCACCTCAGCCGGATCGTTCCTCCACAGAGCAGCCCATGCGATCCTGTTACAGTACAAACCAAGTCATGCCCCTCTCGTGGCTTCCTATCGTGCTTAGTATAAAATCAGAATGTTGCACCATGACCCGGCTCCCAGGGACCCTCCCCACCACGCTCGCCTTCTCTTCCCTGGGTCATCTACATGCTGCTGTGGTTTGAATACGGAAAGCCCTGCACAAGCTCACGGGTTTGAACACCACGTCTCTAGTTAGTGGGGCTATCAGGGAATGCCGTGGAAGCTTTAGGAGGCAGAACCTCCCTACAAGAAGCAGGTCACTGGGAACAGGCCTCGGTGTTTTGTACTCCGGTCCCACTTCCTGTCCGCTCCCTACTCCCTGAGTTCAGACCCTGTGACCGACTGTCTCTCACGCCCTCCTCCAAGCCTTCCCCACCATGATGGACTGTATCCCCTCAAACCGAACCAAAGTAAACCCTAGTCCCTCATGTCGCTTCTTGACAGATATTTGGTCATAGAAAGAAGAGAAGTAGCTAAGGTACACACCAAATTCACGCTGGCCTCAGGCCTGCATACCTTATGTTCCTTCCACGATTTTCTTACCGCAGTTGGCCCAGGCCTGGCCTGGCCTGTCACCTCAAAGAGACTCACCTTGGCCACCTGTTTAAAAGTAATTCCCTCACTTTGCCCCCAAACACCCTCCCCTTTCTCATCTTTGTTTCTTATCATCACATCACCCACTTACTATTTTCTTTAGCCTCTCTTCCCCATTACAAGATCTAAGAGTACATGAACTTTATGCCCCAGACACATGGACCAGTGCCCAGCACATAATAGACACTCAATTAACGTGTGTCCACCAGTAAAGGTGTTGACCTGTAAATGGGGGCGCTAAGCCCAGTGCTGGTGCCCTCACCTGTGGTTCTCAACGCTGGGATCCTAATCTTTTATCTCTGGTCTTCACGGTTATGCTTTGATGTTTCAGGGAAAGGAATTTGCAGAGTGAATGGGGGGAGTGTTAGTCATAGGTGATGAGGCAACCCAACCCTAAGATACAGGGCGAGGAACCCATGAAAAACAGCCCTGGAAGCTCCTTCTTTGCCTTGTGCGTTCTGTGTGTACCATCTTTCCATTCGGGTGTATCTTAGATCCACCCTATGGCAGAAAGGAAACAGGGAGAGATGAGCATGAAGGAGAAGACAAGGAACCATCAATGCTGCCTACCTACTATGTGCTGCATAGTATTAGTCTTTGCTTCCAGTTTAGAGACAGTGTGGAGAAGTGGCCAGGCCTTGTCTGCCGATGCTTGACACAGGAGCCAGCAGGAAGTTCACTCCCACAGATACCGAGGTTTCCTCCCCTTCCTGGCTCCCCACCACAAGAGTGTGCAGAGTGACGGTGGCCCCTCCCCAGCAGAGCCGCTGAGCTGTTTGTTCTCATCCCGCAGTGGTGTCCTGTGGCCATCCTGGCTCTCCACCTCATGCCCAGATGTCTGGAGACAGCTACACGGTGGGGGCCATCGTGCGTTACAGCTGCACAGGCAAGCGGACGCTGGTGGGAAACGCCACCCGCATGTGTGGACTGGATGGACACTGGACGGGCTCCCTCCCCCCCCCACTGCTCAGGTACGGAGTGTGGAGCACGGCGTGCAGGGGGTGCTGGCGGAGCACTGGCTGGTGGGAGCATGAACAGAAGGTCCGTGAACAGAAGGGCTTTACAACTTAGGGCCTGTAGCCCGTCTTTCACAGGACAGCACCTCCAGAAAGGACTGAAGTGAACTCCAGCCCTCGTCGGTTCTGGCTGAGCCCAAACAGCCAATAGATTGCATAACTAGGAAGAGCACTACAGGGGGTCCACCTGGATAGCTTTAGTCCTATCTAGACCTCTGAGTCCATGCGCCCCTGGGGATGACAGTCCAGATCCAGGCCCACCCCTGTGATCTTTTCTCCCCTGTGTCAGGCTCCCTGGGCTCCATCCTGCCTCCTTCTCTTTCATAAGCACCTAATTCAGCTTGTCCCGTGTCCTGACTACCTCCTGGGATGGTCTCCACACTGAGACACCAGTTCCCAGACATGTCCTTTTACTAAATGCTAAATTACTGGTGTCCAAGAGAACTCTGGCATGTTACTGAAGTAGGAAATGCAGGGAACCACCAAAGATCCCATGTCCACATTCACCATGCCACAAGTTCACCCGTACCATCTCACAATGAACAAAACGTCTGAAAGTGGATTGTACCAGTAACAGAAATCACCGGGCTAAAAAGTGAGCAGCCGCAGTTGAGTCTTCTTTGGTGTAAACCTACCTGACAGTACCAAGGAATGCCTCCAGGGGGCAGCTGCGCCTGTCGTCTGAGATTCCCTGGGGAGCCCACCTTCCCATTACCAATCCCTAGCCCTTCCCCCTTCCAGATCCTTCCTAGGGGTAGAGATCCCAGCTTCCTTGTCACAAAGAACCCATCTCCCATAAGATGTACAGCTCTTGTAGTTCAAGGTCTCCAGAAGAGCCTGTCTACCAGTGTGTAGGACCCTGGTAGAATATTGAACCAGAGTCTCTCTGGTTATTAAGTCTCTCCAAAAAGGAAAGGATCCCATAACCACTGTGCCAGAGGATTTGCTGGCTCCCTGGGACAACCCCAGACACATCACTATGACCGCTAGAATTTTCACCCTTCAGCCTTGTTAACCTCATGGACCACTGGACAAATGAAGTGGATAAGATGCCTTATAAACCATGAAGATGCCTGTAGCCTGGACAGAGGAAGACCTGCCAGCAAGGGCCCTAACTACTTCCTTGGGAAAGGGCTAGACTAGAAAGGGCAGGGTCATGTATACAGAGGCCCTGGGTATCCAGAGCGAGTTCCAGACAGAAAGAAGCAAAGTGCCTTCAAAAGAGGCAAAGAAGGGTGGTCATTCATTTGCCCGTGTCTTCCATGACAATATTCTCACAGAGTGCTTCCTTATAAACACTTCTCCGGACAACGAGTCTTCTTAAAGTCTGTTTGATCTGTTTTGGACATCTTTGTTCTTCATGGAATGGAAAATGCCAAGTAGGGGAGAAAGAAACCCAAAAGAAGCTTCCAGAACTTCCCGTCCATTAGGACAGTCATTCTCTTGGCCCAGAGTATGGAAGTGAAAATTCCTCCTAGCCCAGAGAATCGCTTCCTTCTCTAGCATTGTGCCAGTGGGAGGTACAAAGCCTTACAGAGTCCGTTCTCGCCTGGGGCCGAGAGCTAACCGACAGCCTCCGTGGCGTACAGGTGTCTTTTGAAGAAGTGTCTCCCAGCATGTCCTTAAGAAATGACACATTCAAGAATTCCAACTCGGACTTTTGAGCCTCGTCCTATGCAATCAATAATCTAGATAAAGAGTAACAAAATCTCAGTCCTCAAGTTATCAGCCCCTGACTACGAAGGACATGCCGACAGTCCAAGACCCAATTTGGGTCTCAGCATCTTTACTGGTATACCCTTTTCAGAGCAGAGTCACCCTCTGTGTATGTGTCCCACAGACAGTGCAGTTCATCGTCCTCCCCCTCTTATTTCCATAGAGTCTAGAGGCAGGCCCCCAATACTGCAGCAGGGGATGTTCTGTTAGAACAAGCCTAAACTGGAGAACTCAGCTCTCATGCCTGCTTACAGTAGTGCCGGCTCTCGCTTAGGTGGGATAGCCAGTGTGGAAACTGAGCCTTTCACTATCAAGGAACCTTCCAGAACCCCAGAACCAGCAATTCCCTGTGCTTCCTCCTGGAAAATTAAAAAAAATCTAACCACATGTGATAGGCTCTCTATTTCCTAAATGCTTACGATGTACGAGCCCCATTCTTTGAGGCAGAGGGAGGAACACAGGGCTACTTCACAGTCTCGTGGTCTGAGACTAGATTTGGAAAATAATTCGAAGGCTGTGGGTGAAAGAACCGTCGAGGGTAAATGATGGCAGAGTTACAGCTAAAACCTTTTTTTACCCCAGCCAACCCAGTGTAGTTTCCAAGTGCTGCCATCGAACGCTTGCACATGTGGGCTCGCGAGAGGGCAGACGCCACCGAAGTTGGAATCTTTATCTCCTGACAAACATCTTATGTTGAGGTCTTCCTCCTCCATGGGGCTCTGCAGTGTGTCTCTATAACTCGGAACCTGGTTCCCTCAGACCCTAGGCCAGTGCTTCTCAACCTTCTTAACACTGCGACCCTTTAATACAGCTCTTTATGTTGTGGTGACCCCCAACCATAAAATTGTTTTCATTGCATCTTCATAAATGTAATTTTGCTACTGACCCTCGGGTTGAGAACAGCTACTCTAAACTGTGTCAAGTTGTCACAGAATTAGCCAGCACACATTCCATGGCTAATGCATACACACACACACACACACACACACACACACACACACACACACACACACTAGACAGAAAAAAAATCTAAAGTAATGGGAGATAAATAAAAGCCAGAATCAAATGAAGGTAAAACTGTGGTATAGAGTTTGGGTTTTATCCTGTCAGCACTAAAAATCCCCTGAGATGTTCTTACAGGAAAGAAGCCAGCTCAGATGATTGCTCAAGGTCAGGGATGGTTAAGGTCGGAGGCTTACACTTGGAGAGATTCAGAGGAAGGGACTGTTTGCGAAGCTTTGGCAGTCGCTCAGGCAAAAGGATGGTGAGCACCTAAGCTAGGACAAGGGGTGATGCTGAGGGTGAAGGGGGCACCCCTGGGCCGCAGGTGTGGGAGATGAGGTGAGAGGGAGAAGCAGGGGTGATGCTGAGGGTGGAGAGGGCACCCCTTGGCCGCAGGTGTGGGAGATGAGGCGATGAAGCAGGAGATGCTGCAGCCTGAACCCTTGGCATCCTAGCCCGCCATGAGCTTCCCTTCCTGTGTGGCTCCCAAAGACTTACCATGGACTTCTGCTCTGTGTCCTGACTACTGAGTAATGGGGCAGAGCCACTTATTCTAACGTCTTCCTCCTCCATGGGGCTCTGCAGTGTGTCTCTATAACATGGAACCTGGCTCCCCCGGGCATTAGTCCTATGGCTCTGTCTCCTGTTGTCTGTCTGCTCTTCCATACCTCACCTTCTAAACGCTTACGCTGCGGTCTGTGCACGCACTGTGGACTGGGCACAATCCTTTGTCGCCTGCACCATCCACGGGGTCTGTTGTTTCCTCCTTAACAACGGCTCATCTCTTCTCTCCTGCAGACCTCTGCTCCATTTGCAACCTTGAAAAAAAAATAAAAACTACAGGACCCTCAAGGTTTGCTTGGCTCTCCTTTCACAGGAACCAGCACAGGAGTTTGTGGTGACCCTGGGATCCCAGCCCATGGCATCCGGTTAGGGGACAGCTTTGACCCAGGCAGTCTGATGCGCTTCAGTTGTGAAGCTGGCCACGTGCTCCGGGGATCTTCAGAGCGAACGTGCCAAGCCAATGGCTCCTGGAGCGGGTTGCAGCCTGAGTGTGGAGGTAACGTATGTGACCCTTCCACTCCCCCCTACCACCCTGCCCCAGTGCTCCTGCTCCCACTCACACCCCAAGTGCCCACCCTCGTGAACTGTGAACATGGACAGACAACTCATGTCCATTTTTATTAGTAATCCCAAAATAAATACGTTTTCCCCTCCCCTAAAAAAGGGAAAAGCCAAGAAGACTAACCCCATGGATTATGAATTTTCCCTGTAGTTTAAGTCAGCAACTATGTGCTAAATGGTATGGTCTGTGTTAGAGACACATGGTGATCAGAACAGACACATTTCATGGACTGAATGCCTGCATCCTCCCAAAATTCAGATAGGTTGAGCTCTGACTACCAAGATCAGAGTTCTCTGAGGCCGGATCATGAAGGGGAAAGCCTCATGTCAAGCTCTCATGAAAGGGATCCAGAGAGCTCCGTGCCCTTCTTGCTGTGTGAAGACATGGAGAGATGCCAGCAGCCATGGACCAGAAGGCAGATTTTTTGCCAGACATGGAATCTGTGGCCCTCTTCATCTTGGGCTTCCCAGCCTCCAAAACAGAAAAACTCTCCAGTGTTTAAAAGCCGCCCGGTTTATGGAGTTGTGTTATAGCAACGGACAAGCATCTTGATCAGTCAGAGCTCTCAGGCCAATGCAGCAGATGCTGGCAAACTAAAGGACCAAAAGAAATATACATTCAGTTTAAGGTTGAAATCTGGGCCTCAGGCGCTGCCTGGGGAGACAGCACCTATAACAGAAAGCCACTCCTAAATTTCTGGGGAGGGGATTCTATCTTAAAACATCTCTTTCCAGAATCCATCTTTTTGCTACTGTCCCCATATCTGTCTCTGTCTCTCTATCTCTTCCCCCCGCCCCCCGCCAAGTGTAGCTCTGAGCCGTCCTAGTTCAGAGCGAGTTTTAACAGCTTGGAATGAGGTTGAACAAGGAAACAGAGGAGACAGTGTGAATTAACTACGTGGGAAGGTGGAAGGGACAGGGACACGTGCCACCGCCAAGCAGTGCTGAGAACTCATACGGAGTTGGGGGGGTCAGGCAGTCAGCGCGGCAGCAGACAGCACCAGACTGTCCCGCCATGCTCTTACCTCGTGATGCAGGCACAGTGTGCACTGGAGTCAGGAGTGAGGCTTCACCAGACAGTTAAGACAGTGGCAGAGGGGTGGGGGAAGGGGCGGGGCAGAGGGGGTGGGATTGTGGTTATGATTAATCTTGGGATCTAAGCTGACCAAGGAGGGAGTGGGTTTCAGGTAGGGTGGGAGACGATGAAAAAGTGGTAGAAGCCACAGATTGTAGGATCAGACCAAAAGTCACTGAGAACTGGTGCCAGGGACAGTGAGCTGCAGAGAGAAGAGGCAGCAGACAGAGCAGGCAGCGTGAGGTGAGATGTACACGTCTGCCTCTCTTGACGCACTATTTGGACTCTGTGGAATTTTTTTTAGTCATACCAAGAGGGGCCTGTGGTAGCTGGGAAGTGTAATGTGAGGGAGAGTTTAGTGTCTTCTTAAACACCCCAGATGCTCACAGCTCTTTTGATGACATTAGATCCTAGGCTGGAGTCAGCCACGTCAACGGGGGATCTGGTCAGAAATTTGACAATGGGGTTTGGACTGGAAATGAATGCTGGGGCAGGCACGAGCTGGCAGGACTCTTGTCCCCTTCCGGCTCGTCTCGAATTCCGATCTTCCGCCCCAACAACCGCTTCCTTCCTAGTGCCTCTTCCCCTTCCACTATAACAGTTAAGCTATTATTTTAATTTGTGTGTTTAATGTGTGGATTTCTTAAGAACAAGCTCTGAGGCGCGGTGGAGGGTAGCTCAGCGAGTAAGAGCACTTGCCCTGCAAGCAGGAGGACGTGAGTTCAAATCCCACAGCACCCATGTGAAAAGCCAGGCACAGTATGAGTGCCCGTAACCAGGGCACGGAGAAAGGAGACAGGTAGATGGATCCTGGGAGTTTGATGGCCAGTGAGCCTCACCGAGACATCCAGTTGCCAGCTCAGTGAGACTCTGTCTCAAAGCAATAAGGTAAAAACGTGGGAGACGAAGACACTGACATCCTCCTCCAGACTCTGCAAGTATGATGTATGTGCTTAAGTTCAGACACCTGGGCATTCACATGTGCTACATACATATCCCACCACGACCACTCAAAAAGGGCAGACTTAAGATCCTTAAGCACGGGGATCTCCAGCTTATCTCTCTATCCCAGGCTCCTTGACAGCACAGAGATTAGTTGGATGAACAGAAGGCAAGTCCTATCTGCTGTGCTAATGATACAAAAATTAGACTTTACTCCAGGTTGCATAAATGCTGTTCATCGTTACAAAATCAAATCAACCACTAGAATTATACACTCTCTATATAAAAATCCTGGTGGACACAAGAGACACTAACTACATATTGAGTTGTTGAATTCAGAATTCAGAATTCAGAATTATTTAAATTACCTGGTCAAGTGGGATTTGACCATAGCTTATATCCTAAGGGCAGAGAGAGCTATAAAGAATTCTCACACTATTTTCAGCCATCAGGATATGGAAACTGACTTGGACCAGCAGGTCACTCTTCAGTGACCGGTCCTGAGAGGAAGGAGCAGGGGGTCAGAAGATAGGAAAGTTGGAGTCGGGAGGTCTCACACAAGCTGTGTCTTATGCCAAGCGCATTTATTAAGAAGTACAGCATCTTCTATACAGTTTTCAGTGGAGGGAAATGGGACAGAGTCAGCAGAAAGCTAATCAAGCAAAGTGTACAAAGGGAACACAGGGTATCTCATGTATGCTGCAGACGGACTGCTCAGTGGCCTTGGGACTGAGAACCATATCCCCTTAGGAGCGAAGAGTTGAGTTTTCAGATGAAGTTGCAGCTCCTGCAAGGAGCCATTACTGGCCTTGCCAAGTATGTTCCCGGTTTTAGACAGGAAACTATGCTCATTCCCCATATATCAGGGCCTCCGGGAAAGCCTTGGACTGCCTGTTGGTATTATTATTCAAAATCTATTGCATATGAAATGTAAAATAGACCAAACAAATAGTGTAGCAGTACACTACAATCTTTTACCCTCAATTTAGGGAAGGAGGAAGGAAAAATAGAAATCTTCACCGCTTTTCCAAGCGGCCTTAATACAGAAAGAGAGAAAGGTAGAAATCTTCACAGCCTCTTTTTAGGTGTCCTAAGCTCGAATCTCTCCAACCTAACGACAGCAACCCAATCAATGAACCACCAACCGACACCCACGCCGGCTCTTGGGGCTTCAGACCTTTTATGCCCTAAGCCAAAAGTTCCCATAAACACCTGGGGCACACAATCCCAAAGACAAGCTACAGGTTCCAGAACACCCGCACTCAACCAAATCATAGCCACTCGCATCAAGCATTCCAAATCCAACTCGTAAACAGCTACACCGCAGCTGGGGTGGGAACGCAAACCTCTAGTGACTAGTCAGTTAAGCCAAAAAGCTTTTCTTAACATAAAAATTCCAGGTGTTCATCTACAAAATAGTAGTTATTTATTGTCATCAAGAGACAAGGTTTTTTTATTTTTGGCATTTAAAAACGAAGAAATAGGGGTCGAGGTGTGCTTGTGACACAAGTATAAGGAGCTGAGTTCAAATCCCCAGCACTCACTTTAAAAAAAAAAAAAGCCAGGTATGGCTGTACACCTATAACTCCAGTGGGGCAGAGGAGGATTGCTAGGGGTTGCTGGCCACCACCCTAGCGCCAAGTTCAGTGAGAGACCCTGCCTCAAAGGAATAAGGCAGAGGAGATAAGAGCAGGACACCCACCATCATCCTCTGGCCTCTGCAGGTGTGTAAGGGACACATGCATCTGCAAGCGTGTGTACCACATACACACGTGTGCAGAACTCTTAAAGACTTATTATTTTAGAAGAAGTGAAGGCAAACTACTAATCCCCAAGTTGGAACTGCCAGTATCACCATATGCTCTCGATGTGTTGGCAATTCAAAAAGTCATCTATGCAGCCCAAACGCCTAGAACCAACCACTGCTTGACCACAGTGAGGACCCGTAGTACCCACTTTGTGTTCCCTAGACCCACTCTCCATGAAAAGGATCCAGGTTCTTTGGAGCAATAGTTGCAGAGCTGGGTCAGGGGATAAACCTGGAATATCCCATCTCCCCAGCAAGGAGCCACCAAGGATAAGTGGGGTTAGCCAGGCATTGTAGCACATGCCTTTAATCCCCGCACTCAGGAGGCAGAGGCAGGAGGATCTCTGTGAGTTCGAGGCCTGCCTGGTCTACAGGTGAGTTCTAAGACAGCCAAGTTACAACAGAGAAACCTTGTCTCAACCCCCCCCCAAAAAAAAGGATAAGTGGGGTTGTGTGAAAGAAACCCAGGGGCCATATTGTAGAGGGTCCCCTCAGCCAAAGATCGGGCAACTTGAATACCAACACGAATAAAAACAGCAGTGGATACTAAATGCTAAATACATTTAAATCCAGGAGTTCAAATGTTCCTAAATAAACTTACCTTTGAAGAACACTAGGGAACAAAACTTGTTATTCTTATGCCTAATTTTTTAAAAAATGAGAAAAAAATGTCTAATCCTCCTTCGTGAACTATATGACAAGCTAAGCCAGTATCTGCTGCTGAGGGCTAGGGCTGTGGTGGCTCAGCTTCAGAGTTCTCATTTCTGGCTCCTTTGTCTTCTGCTTTAAACATCCCTTTCTATGGAGAGCAAGGACCCATGACACATCAACCAGGGGGTGGGGGGGAGGAATCGGGATGGTGGGGAGTTGGGAAAGATCTGGGAGGAGGTGACGGAGGGGAAACCATGATCAGAATCTATTGTATGAAGACAACTCTATTTTTCAATAAAAGTGAATAAATAAAATTTAGAAGTGAAAGATCAATCAGATGAAGTATGTAAAGTATGAAAGTATTATCCTTGGCGTTGATTGGCCAACCAGCCTAGCCAAGTTGATGAACTCAAGATTCAGTGAGAGACCTTGTGGTGATTGATGATGATGAAGATGATGATGATGATGATAATTAATAATAATAATGATAATGATCAATGAGTGATCGAGGAAGACGCCCGATATCAGCCTCATGCCTCCACGCACGTTCACACATGCACAGGCATGCATGCGCACGGGAACACGTACACACATACAAATAAAGTTATTTTAGAAGTAAAAATCTCAAACAGGTCCGTCCTTCTTTTCGATAAGTGCGACAATCAGACACAAAAGCAGCATGAGGTGCGCTCCCATCTTCCAGGTCCTATGTGGGTCTGCGACTCCGGCAGTTTGGGTTCTGGGGAATAATGCAGTCTTTTGCTTTCCCAGTGATCTCCTGTGGGAACCCGGGGACTCCGAGCAATGCCCGAGTGGTGTTCAGCGACGGTCTGGTGTTCTCCAGCTCCGTCGTTTACGAGTGTCGTGAAGGCTACTACGCCACAGGCCTGCTCAGCCGACACTGCTCTGTCAACGGCACCTGGACAGGCAGTGACCCCGAGTGCACAGGTGAGAACCAGGCCCCCTGGGCTCTGTGGTAGACGGTAGGTAGCTCAGACCACCCAGCCCCTCCCTGCTGAACAGGGAGTCTGGGGAAAATGAACGTAAGCCAGATCGTCCGAATAGCCTCTGTCTATTGAGCATGTCCTGTGCAGCAGACATGGAGCTTGGTGAGTGCTTCGTTTCCCTGTATACATGATGCCAGAGTCGCACCACAACCCTCTGAGGTAGATGTGGGTACTTACTCTCTGAGGAGCGGGTTTTAATATGAAGGGTGAGCTGGGTGGTGGTGGCACATGCCTTTAATCCCAGCACTTGGGAGGCAGAGGCAGGCATGTCTATCTCTGTGAGTTCAAGGCCAGCCTGGTCTAGAGTGAGTTCCAGGACAGCCAGAGTCACAACAGAGAAGCCAGGTCTCCAGGGGGAAAAGAAGAGGGGAGTGTGACCCTATTGTAAGATGCAGACATGCACAGGATGGTGTGAGCAGGAACAGTAGCTGTGAGCCCCACTTCATATATATGACAACTGAAGTTCAGAGAGG
Source organism: Cricetomys ansorgei (assembly GCA_026225945.1). Classification (NCBI taxonomy): domain Eukaryota; kingdom Metazoa; phylum Chordata; class Mammalia; order Rodentia; family Nesomyidae; genus Cricetomys; species Cricetomys ansorgei. The sequence goes on from JAMJFZ010001521.1 coordinate 67,260, forward strand.
CCAATACGATATCTCAGCCATCGGGCTCTGGCCCATTCCTTGGGCTTTCCCTTTCCTTTCAGGACAAAGGTTTCAGGGCTGTCACACTCTCTCCACTTTGAAGCTGTCATCTTTACGTTTTTCCCTTCTTCAGGCCCATCTCCACCCCAGCCCAGCTCCTGAAAATTGTATCTGCATAGCTCCCCTTCCTTGCCCCTCTCGAGGTACCCCAGACTCTTCTCCTTAGAAAGTTAGGCACCGCGGGGCCCAGATGGCGGGAAGAGATGAGCTGAGCGACTCTGATACTCTTGAAAGTCAGCTCTATGAGCTGAGATTCCATCTGAAACTCCATATTAAATTCACAAATCACCAGCCACACCCCGCCTCAATACCAAAGCGAGGCTTGATTACGGCGTAGACCCTTAGACCTTGCTTCTAGGCCATTTCAGCCTGAAAAAGCCTCCCAGGCAGAGGACTGTCACGGGATACATCGCATCCCTCGGCAAGCTGTCTTTCTGATCCATTAACAAACACATCTCAGGTTTTTCAGTCTAGACACTCTCCTTTCCCAGGACCTCACCTCTTTTAGAGAAAAAGCCCCGTGGTCCTCAGAGGAGTGGGTTTTAATAAGAAGGGTGGTCAGAGCGCAGTTGGATGACATGCATACCATAGCCACGGACAGTGGGCCTGCAGGAAAGCCGCTGCAGGAAATCTGACTGTGTCCGTGGTCCCCGGAGCTTGGCTGGTCTGACAGTTCCTGAGAGAGTTCATTCTCTGGAATGGGTGCAGGAGCGATGGAGACACAAGGTCTGGGCTAGGAGTGAACAGTGCTGTCTCTCTCTTACTCTAGTCATAAACTGTGGTGACCCCGGGATTCCAGCCAACGGCATCCGGCTGGGCAATGACTTCAGGTATAACAAAACCGTGACATACCAGTGTGTCCCTGGCTACATGATGGAGCCACACAGAGTAACTGTGCTGAGCTGTACCAAGGACCGGACATGGAACGGTACCAAGCCAGTTTGCAAAGGTACGTCTGGTTGAGGATGAGGGCGGGAGCCCAAAGAAGATACACAAGTAGATACTAGCCTTGAACATCCAGAAAGGGGGGGGGAGGGGTGGCATCATAGCAGAGGTGTTCAAGGTGAAGAGTGGTCCTACCCAGTGATGGGAAGGTACTGGGGAAAAGTCTGAGCCTCAAGCATCCCGGAGGGCTGTATGTTGGGAGAACAGAAGTGTTACACAAAAGATGGATCAGTGTAAGGTAAAAAGCTCAGAACTGCAACAGATCCTTTCTAGTCCTGCTTGGCTCAGACTCCAGCCAGTGCAGGGTAGGTGGTGATATCGACCCCATGGTATCGGTGATAATGACCGGGCTGGTTTCCCCAGGACAAGCCAAGAACTCAGCCTTCTCTGCTCTCCCCACAGCTATCATGTGCAAACCTCCTCAGCTCATCCCTAACGGGAAAGTGGTGGGGTCCGACTTCATGTGGGGCTCTAGTGTGAGTTATGCCTGCCTGGAGGGGTACCAGCTCTCCCTGCCTGCTGTGCTCACCTGCGAGGGAAACGGATCCTGGACTGGAGAGCTGCCTCAGTGCTTCCGTGAGTGACTCCCAAGGGGCCTTAGGCCTATTTTCCATGATGGCATGCATGCCCCATCCCCCACCTCCTACCCCACCCCACCCCACCCCACCGTGCACATTCGCATATGCCTGCTTACACATATACCCAGTGCACTGCCAGGGAAAGGGTAGAATCAGCCCCGCCCCCGCCCCAAGCAAAACTCTTTTTCAAGACACCATCAAACCGGGAGGGAAACTTAAAGGAAGAAATTGAGAATATTTTCATGGAGGCAGGCAGATCTCTGTGAGTTCGAGGCCAGCCTGATCTACAGAGTGAGTTCCAGGACAGCCATAGGTACACAGGGAAACCCTGTCTTGAAAAACTAAAAAAAGAAAGAAAGAAAGAAAGAAAGAAAGAAAGAAAGAAAGAAAGAAAGAAAGAAAGCAAGCAAGCTAGCTGGGCAGGAGGCAGAAGGGGTAAGGGGAGCGGAGCCAAAGAAACTGGGTTGTAGAAAGCATCTTGGGCCCACCTTTCTCCCTCCCTTTCCAGCCGTCTTCTGCGGAGACCCCGGGGTCCCGCCACGAGGGAGGAGAGAAGACCGAGGCTTCTCCTACAGGTCGTCCGTGTCTTACTCCTGCCACCCCCCTCTGGTGCTGGTGGGGTCCCCACGGAGGTTCTGCCAGTCAGACGGGACATGGAGTGGCACACAGCCCAGCTGCATAGGTAAGAGGGGCTGGAGGCAGTAACCCGGCTGGTGGGCAGCTGTGTTGGGGGCTGGGTTAGGGGGCTGTGGAGAAGGAGTCCTCCTCTGGAGCAGAGTGTGGGGGCGGGGTGGGGCGGGATGGGGGGGACAGCGAGGGCTAATGTGCTAGGCACAGCAGTGTCACCTCAGGCCTCTGAGACAAGTAGAAAGCCCAGGAGGTGAGGTCTGGAGGCAGCCGGGGTCTCTCCCCTTGGCTTCTGGATCAGAACGAGGAGGTGGCGATGAAAGGGCCAGTGACCCCCGTGGTCTGCTTCTTTGTTTTGGCCATCCAGATCCCACGCTGACCACGTGCACAGATCCCGGCATGCCGCAGTTCGGGATACAGAACAGCTCCCAGGGCTACCAGGTAATGGGCTCAGATCCACCTTCCTGTCTCTGGTCCTTCCTGGACTCTGCCCACTTCAGAGGCCCCAGGAGCAGCACAGGAGACCTCAGAAAGGGAAGGAGGGCGTGCTCCAGGGTGCTGGTGTCCATCAGCAAGACTGATATGGCCGGTGGCAGTGGGTGGAGCCATGAACAGTTCCCAGGAACCCCGCCCCCCTCAGGGTCGGGGCGGGATGTTTGCGGAAATACCAGAATAAACAAGGCAACCACATCCAGCTGCACACAGAGCTCATTTGGGCAGTAGGGCCAGCAAGGGCCAGGCGTGAGCCATCTGCCAGAGGGCCTTCCCTTCCGCACGTAGGTTTTACACATCTGTCTCAGATGAGCCTTAGGCAGCCTGGGTGACACTGGACAGAGAGAGGGAAGCAGGGCGGTCAGGGTACGCTCAGGTCAGGACAGTTACTTGGGGAACAAGATGGGCCCTGGATTAACCTGAAATGGTGGGCTGGGACCTGGTCAACGGATGTGGTTTACTCTATCTGTCTGTCCTCTTCTCACCCGGGAAATATGAGTAATTGCAGGTGCTAGGCATTCAGGAGGGACAGGTGGGCTGGGCCCCAGCTCTAACAGGCCTACCTGGCAACAGCAGCCAGGCAAACTAGATCACAGAGTGCCACACATTTTGCACAATTGTTCACATTTTATAAAAAATGCTTTTAACTCCACCGTCACACTTGAGTATCAGATTTCCAGGATCATTCTGGCACAGAAGCCTCCCTTACCCCATTTATGCTCAGGTAGAACTGGGGTTTAGTGTTCCATCCAAGTAAGAGACGGGTCTTGCGATTCTGCACACCTGATGAGTGTGCCACGTCCAGTGAGGTCGCTGATCTGGCCACAAGACATATACTTTCAACTCCCCCAAAGGACCAGTCAGACTCAGCCAGACAGAGAAGCTTCGTGGCGCCAACAGAGGCAACAGCCTGAGCTGGAGTTCTCATCTGGGAAGCAAGGGGCTGGTCGCCCGTGAGGCGCTGCTGGCCGGAAGATGACATGGGACCCTTCTGTCCTTGCTGCAGGTTGGGAGCACGGTGCTCTTCCGATGCCAGAAAGGTTACCTGCTTCAGGGCTCCACCACCAGGACCTGCCTTCCCAACCTGACCTGGAGTGGAACCCCACCTGACTGTGTCCGTGAGTGCCACCCTCCCTCGCCTGACCCCACGCTTCACCCATTGGCCCAGGCTGGCATGTGGGGTGTGCTCCCATCAGGACCAATGTTGATCTCTCCATGGTACTTGTCTTTTGGGGGTCTCATGAAAGCCTTTCTGGAATCCGAAGTTCATCATCCCTATCCCTTAGCAAAGAGTAAGCGGTCCAGAGGCAATGAGAACTAAGAGCTGCAGAGGCAGGGGCCACGGAAACATTGCAGACACTGGATTCATTTTCTGTGTTGCAGACTGAGTTTCCCTGCGAGTGGCTAAGCCATCAGGCTAGAACAGCGCTAGAGACCTTGAGCGTAGGCTTGCAAAAAGGCGAAGGAGGGGGAGCCAGAGATAGAAAGGGACGGGGTTCTACATAGAAATAGGGGGATGGAGGTGGGGCCCCTCAATGTGTCTGTTGCATAATATTCAAATCCCCGACTCCTCGGCCTGACATTGTCTTCACTCCCACCCAGCCCACCACTGCAAGCAGCCAGAGACACCCACACACGCCAACGTCGGGGCGCTGGACCTGCCGTCCATGGGTTACACACTCATCTACTCCTGCCAGGAGGGCTTCTCTCTCAGGGGTGGCTCCGAGCACCGTACCTGCAAAGCCGACGGCAGCTGGACAGGCAAACCGCCCGTCTGCCTGGGTGAGCCAGGCCTCTCTGTGGCGGAAGCTGGGGAGGAGGGGATGGCGGGCACTGGAATAGGACCAGGGGGAGGACAGACCCTGCCTCTGATTGAAGTGTTGCAGCGACAGCACAGAAGAGAACGTCAGAGCAGCTCACACAAACGCATGTGGACCCCACCTCCTGCCTGCACTTGAGCAAGCACACACAGTCCCCAGCAACTTCCACCAGACTGGAAGATGCATGTCTTTATCCCCTCTTCTAGTTGGTCTTACTGTTGCTCTGCCATGCCTGTCCTGGGCATGGGGTGCTTAGGGGTGAGAGACGCAATTCTACCCTAAAGGGACTCCCAGTAAAGCATGCCATCGTGTTCCAGGCACGAGCTGTGTCCCAGGGCACCCGCCAGAGTCTCCAGGCCCGAGAGTGTAGAAGCGGGAATACAGTTCAGGAAGAAAGCTAAAGCACTGCTGGTATGGGCGTGGGCTTGGGAGCTGAGAGAGAAGCCGCAAAGCTCTGGCCATCAGCACCACGCCCTTCATAGCACCCGCCTCTCCGGTGTTTGTGTAGCGAAGGAGGGCTTTTCTTGAGCATGTTCATTCAGTTTCGTGAAGCCCAGGCAAGGAAGGGCTTCTCGTCTTCCTCTGCCAACCGGCTTCTTCTGTACATTAACCACTGTAGCTTTCTGCGGCCTCTGTTCTCCTGTGTCTCCCGACACAGTCGGCACCTTAAGATAGGCTGTCACGCCAACATGTTGTCACGTACCGTGTCCCCACCATATGTGGAAGACATAGAAATAATGGATATTTGAGAGAGAGAACGAGATGGATCATCTCGAGTCGATCAGTGTAATGACCCCTCGAGGAAGCAAGAGATGCAATGAATGCGGGGAATGAGGAGGAAGGCTTATAAAAAGGGGAGGGCAGGAGCCAGGGAAGACTTCCTGGAGAAGGTCATGTGTGGTATATGGTGTGGTGTGTGCTTGTGGTGGGGTGTGTGGTGTGGAGGTGGGTGGTATGGTTGTGTGGGGGGGGGGGCATATGGTGTATTGTGTGTGCGATATGTCTGTGCACATGGTATGAGGTGTGTGTGTGTTTGAGATATATAAGGAGTACATGGTGTGTTGTACATGTGTGTGTGTTATATGGTGTGTTGGATATGTGTGATACATTGTGTGAGGTGTGTGTGGGATATGGGTGTGTCTGGTATATGGTGTCGGGCGTGATATGTGGTGTGAGGTGTGTGTAAATATGATATGGTGTACGTGTGGCATATGGTGTATGCGAGTGTGTGTGTGTGTACGCGTGCCTGTGTGTGTCTGTGTGTGTGTGGAACGTGGTGCAGAGTGTGTGTGTTTACACAAGTGATGAGCAGACAGGTTGACTGCGTGTCTTGGATACTGTGAACACAGGCATGAGGTTTATCTCCAGCATACTGGGTTCAGGTCCTTCGGGGATGTACCCATAGTGGGATTGCTGAGTCGTATGATAATTCTATTTTTATTTGTTCTTAATTATTTCAAGGTTATGCACGATTCTGTTATTCTTATTTAATGCAGTTACAAAAAACCGCATAAGCATGCACATCCTAATGCCCCGTCTGTTACTCCCACTACTGTAACCGATGTGTTTGAGTCCCTCATTTTCCTGTGTATTGTGCTATTTCGATGTCAGACCATCATCATCCTGGTAGGAGAAGATGAGTCCAAAGCAAGATCTCAGAGCATGTTCGCCTAACCTCGGACAGGCAGCCATCATTGTTTTCCTACAGAGTGTGGACCAGAGACTGACCCTGTTTCTTCCCATTCCCTTCCCCCAGCAGAGGTCCGGCCCAGCGGAAGACCCGTCAACACTGCCAGGGAGCCTCCACTCACCCCAGCCTCAGGTAGGCAGGGTCCAGATCGCCAGCTCATGGAACTAGTATCGACCCCCGCCGTGCAGTTAGCCCACTTAAGGCACACAGGTCCCATGCCCAGTGGAAAGGGATGGAAACCCTCCACAGACCACCAAGACAATTCCCTGCCAATTCCTAAGCCAGGGTGGCTTCAGGAGGAAGTGAGCCTTAAAGAGAAGCTTCAGCAGAAGAGAAAGCCAAGGCCTCCCACAAGAGGGTCTGGAGCCCTCTTGTGCGATCTGGAACTACGGTCACTGGAGCCCTTCTTGACACAGTACCCACCAGTGTGGGGTCACAAACCCAGGGACCCAGGTCCTGCTCAGGGAGCTTCCTGGAAATCGGGACCTCTTTAAGACAGGTACTGTGTCTTTAAAAGTGTGAAATCCAGAACTGGACACAGAACCACTGGTGCAGCTTGACCAATGCAAAATTATTACAAACTCTGATGTCCTCTTTCGGACCTTCTATATTGGGAGCACAAAGGACCTTGTGCCCACAGAGCGCTAGGGAACCAGGAATCTTAAACACACAGGGGCCTCTCTTCAGAGGGAGAATTACCTGTTTTCCACCCAGAAGTCCGGGAGTGGATATTGTTAATGAGCTGGTGACCTTGCTATCTGTGGAGGCAGACCTCACCCAGAACGTTTATCCCAGGCTCTCCCTCCCTAGACCTTCATCTTCAGCTCTCAATTAATAGAACCCATCCTTAGGGGAGGCATTGCATGTACTGCTGACCTCTGTACTATCAGTCAGAGACCACACCAGATTCTAGGCCTTTTAGCTATAGAACCCACCTTCGTGGTCACACGTGCTTTGCAAAGGAGTTTCTATGTAGTCGCACCTTAAGCTTTCTTGTGCACCTGGAATTGGAATGATTGCTGCCCGGGAGACTTTTTCTCCCAATTGTACTGTGTTTTAAATAAGCTGACGGTGTACTGCCTGGCATCAGAGTCTTCAAGTTTGATCCAGGTCGACAAAGTCAATCTGAGCAGAGTTTTCATTCTCACCTCTCTGAGGTTCCCTTCCCTTGCCTTGGCACCTGCAGCCCCCGCCCCTCCCATCCCCCACCCCGAGGTTCCCTTCCCTGCCTTGGCACCTGCAGCCCCCGCCCCTCCCATCCCCCACCCCCCACCCCCCGAGGTTCCCTTCCCTTGCCTTGGCACCTGCAGCCCCCGCCCCTACCATCCCCCACCCCCGAGGTTCCCGTCCCTGCCTTGGCACCAGCAGCACCCCCCCACACACACGTATATTTCTACTTTTATTCACCATGCTTTTTAGCTTTCCATTGCTGTAACAAATTATCGTATCCAATCAAATTATGAAGACAAAAGGTTCTGGTGGTCAGCCCATGGCTGAAGCTTTGCTGGTGGTGAGGCAGTAACTATCGTGGTGGGAGCACACCATGGAGAAAGCCTATTCACCTCACAGCTGCATGCAAGAGAGACAGGAAGGAAAATGGCCAGGGCTTCACAATTCCCTTCAACAGTGAGCCCCATTGACCTAAAACCTGCCCGGCCCAGACTCCTAAAGTTTCCACTGCCTCCTGAGAGTGCCAGGCTGGGAACTAAGCTTCAACAGTGGGCTTTAGGGGAACATTCTAGATCCAAACCATAGGGTACATTGGCATGTTGGTTCTATAGATTTGGTTCAGAGACCATTTCAATCCTTGGCCTGCCATGTCTGTGGACGAACAAGCTTCACCTCTTAAGTGTTGGTCTGCTGTCGGGTAAAACAGGGTGCCTTAAAGCGTTGCTGCGTGGATGAATGGTTTAGTGGCCACCCTCGGCCGGGGCTTCTGTGCATATTGTGTAGCATGATTTGCAGTGTTGGGTCATTTAAGCCCAAAGGTGGCCCTGATGACAGAGGTGGGGGTGGGGGTGGGGAGTGGGAGGGGTGGACTGGCTGCTGTAGCCTGCTGGTGAGGAAGCTGGGCTCCTGCACTTGATGACGTAACCGGCAGGCGTGTGTGGTGGGGCCAGGTCTGCCGGGCACCATCAGCTTGGCTCCTACTGCCCACACAAAGGGGCACCAGCCTTCCTGCTTTTTCTCCCTTCCTCTTTTAAGTTCTCCCCCCGCCAACTCTCTCTTTTCCTCTTTGCTTCTTTTTTCTCCATTATCAGCTTGGGTTATTTGAGGATTCCCATAGGACCCAACAACTCCATTAGATGTAACCCAATCTCAGAACTGGGAGCTTCATTTGGTGACAAGAGATGGCCAGTGGGGGCTCTGTCTCCCCCATTATTTGGCAATTTCATTTAGATCGCCTTCATATATATTTTATTTTGGGGAGCTTCTACTGTATTAAGTTTCCATACCACCCCTCAAATGGCCCTTCATTTTAGCTGTGTCTCCCCCATTCCCTCCTGAACCCTCCTCTTCCCTCCCCCTCCCCTTGATTCTCCCCCCCAAGCCCATCCATAACTAGCTATTCTGTTTATCTTTCATAGGAAGAACTATCTGGCACCCTAGTGCTTACTCTAGACCTAGCCTGTAGTTCTATAGATGGTAGCTTGGCTATCTGTGATTTACCAGCTAATAACCACATAGAAGTGAATACTTTATAATACATATAATATATAGAATACATAGAAGGGAATATTTTATTCTTAAATGACAGGAGCGACATGAAGTCATGCTGTGTGTGCATGTTGTAACATAACTACATGAAGCTAAGTAGCATATGTCACCCCACCTAGAACATTTAAACTATACACTTCAAGCACATTTCAAATATACAGTATGTCACTATTAACCACAGTCACTACACTGGGCGGAAGCTCCCTAAAGGCTCTCCTGCCCAGATGAAACCTTGTTTCCTTTGACTGTGCATCTACACCCCCAATCCCACTCCCCCCCACCCCAGTCTCTGCTTCTGACGTTTGACCTTTTAGCTTGGCCTATAAGTGATACCTTACTCCCCTTTCTGCCTCTGGCTCATTTCAGGTGGCATCAAGTCCTCCAAGTTCACCCATGTTATCATGAAGGAAAGGATTTTCCTTTGTCAGGGTGAATAGTATTTCATCATTTAGTCTGTTTTCCCTTGTCCATTCACCCACGGATACTGCAGTTGTCCTGTTTTGCCTGCTGCAGGTTAGTTGCAATGAACATGGACATACAGATGTCTCTTCGGTATGCCAGTTTCATTTCCTTCCACCCATCCACTCTAAGATGCCCAGAGGATCACATGGTCACCGAGCGCCCTACCATAACCATGCATGACCTGAGATCAGTCATCAGATGACCGTGGCTGTCCCAGCAACATCCAAAGTCTAACTCCCACGTTCCTCAATCCGTCCAGTTCCAGGGGATGTTTTTGCCAAGAATTCCTTGTGGAAAGGGGCCTACGAGTACCAGGGGAAGAAGCAGCCAGCCATGCTTAGAGTGACGGGCTTCCAGGTAGCCAACGGCAAGGTCAACGCCACCATGATCGACCACAGTGGTGTGGAGCTGCATTTGGCAGGTAAGGAGGAAGCCATGTCTGTGGAGGCAGGATGGGTGTGGGGGTGAGGGGTCTGTGAAGGCAGAGTGGGTGCAGGGGTGAGGGGTCTGTGAAGGCAGGATGGGTGCAGGGGTGAGGGGTCTGTGAAGGCAGGACGGGTGCCGGGGTGATGGGTGCACACCTGAGGATGAGTGGTTTGTGTTGGTGTATGATAGGTCCAAGTGGGACTCAGGCTGGCCTGACAGTCGGGGAATTGGGGGGTATGTATCCATCCTGCCCGTGGATGAGTGGCAATCATAGCAACTCAGACATATGCAAAACTCTCCCAAAGCAAAGAGAAACAGCCTGCAAACAGAGCCAAAGGTAGAAGCAGAGAATGCCCAGCAGCCCAAGCGCAGTCAATAAACTAAAGGAAAAATACTTTGCAACCAAGTCAAAATGAGAAAAGCAAACACAAAATGTGATTTCCCACCGACTCCAACAATGGATAAACCTTACTGATGGTCCAGCTCAGTAGTGACAAAGCACGCCTCAGACCAATTCTAGGTAAAGGCTGGGCAGTTCCCACAAGATCCTTGAAGATTACCGGCTTCATTAATTATCTTTGCCATATGAAATTGAAATGAAGAAAGTTCAAATTTTGTAAGATATAAACAATGTTCACTTTTTAGTTATATTTATATTACAAAAAGCTAGAAACAGAGCATTTCCCCGGGACAAAATGTAAGTGGTTGCATTATATCACATCTTCGGGGATAAAATATATCAGTTTGGGGCTGGGGAGATGGCTTGATGGTTAAGAGCACTTGCTGCTCTTCCAGAGGACCCGGGTGTGGTTCCCAGCAGCACATGAAGGCAGCCACTTCCGGCCTTCACAGGCGCCTGTGTACACACACACACACACATACACACACACACACACACACACGCACACACATACACACACACATAAAACACACACACATACACGCACACACATTTTAATAATGATGAATGAAACTTAAAAAACAAATGCCAATTTGGGAGTGAGGATACCGATAAGTATACATTTGTACCTCCAAATGTTAAAGTTAAAAAAAAACTGTATTCATAAGAGAGAAATGCATCGCACCAAAGCATTCACAGTGACTATGACTACTTTATTGACACTTTAAAGTCCCGTGTGCTTGTTGATACCATGGTAACTAGTAAGATCGTGGGAGATCTTTTAATCTTCAAGCATCTCTGCACTTTGTTAGGTTTGTTCAGGCTTCAACTTTTGTATAATCAGAAAACAAGTATTTCTTGAATGGGTGGACAGATGAATGAATGAATGATTAGCATGCACACGGTCCACGTACACTCATACCCCCACACACAGCCACAGTCCTGTTCACTCACTGTTCTAACATATGGACACACACTCCCTCATATGTGTGTGCTGTCCTGTGCCATGGACTTGTAAACAAGCCTATGCATTCATGGCCAGATCAAAATACATACAATCATACTCCTTTTTAAAACCTTTTTCATTTTATTTGTGTGTGTGTGTGTGTGTGTGTGTGTGTGTGTGTACATGTCACAACGTGTGTGTGGAGGTGAGAGGGCATCTTTCAGGAATAGGTCATTGTAGTGATACATCACTGTGTCAGCTCACCAAAGAAGACAAGGAGGCATTTTCATGGGTACAAACTCTGCCAGACCTCAGCAGAGGGAACCACCATCATGGAAAGTGTCATGCTCGACAGTGGAACCCCAAGCATCTGAGCTCAGGTGTCTTTGTTCATTCAGAACTCCTCAGGTGCAGATCATAAGTAATCAAACATCCCCCACAGAAACAGAAATCCAACAACTGCAAACAATACAAAACACCAAAAACCTAGGCAGCCCTTCACCCAACAGTGCATAAAAACATAGTTAAACATAACTATAAACTTGCACAACATTTCCCCTTTTCTGTATAAAAAAAATTGCTTCACCTTAACAACACAATTTAACACTACACCAGCAAAACCATTTACAAGAGGAACAATAACAAGGGTTGCTAATGCACAGGACCAAATGAAACCAAACATTTATCAAGTTTTTCACAATGTCTTTGGACAGCAGAAAAACATCATCAATGTCCAGTTATCTGGAATTCACTCCTGGTCTTCTGGGCTCCTCCAAAGGGCTTGGATCATTTCTCTGGCTCAATCCTCGGTGGCACACACAGCTTGTCCTCCAAGCTCTGGCTGGCTTCACTCCACTGCTGCTGCTGTTCTTGGTGGTTGTCCTGTGGTACTTGCATCTCAAAAACTGCTGGGGTCCCTTGCTGCAACTGGGCTGCACTTTCACTAATAGCCTCTCTTGGACTCTCTTCATGGTGCCAAGCCTCAACTTCTTTACATGAACCCTTCAACTACTACTGAGGTTCACTTTTGCCAATGGCCTCTCCTGGCCTCTCACAGTGCCAAGCCTCAGCTGCTCTCCATGACCCCTTCATGCCTTCAAAATCAGCACCAGCTGGGTGACTCTTACAGTACCAAGTTCAGCTGCCAGCACAAGATACAACTTAGCCAGTTCTGGAAGACAGTTTCTGTGTGCTGACCCTTAGGAAACACTTTCCAGATTTTAAGATAGTCTGGTTTTCAGGAAAAATAACTAGTCCTTGACTGCAGGAAGGGTCCCCTCATGGTGTGGAGTTCTCATCAGCATAGCAGATGAGTCTTATCAGGACCTCTTGTAGACAGGTTTTCAGGGGAGGGCGAAAAAAAACAAAAAAACTTCAGTTTTACTAAGTGACTTTTTGGCTCTAAGCCCCTGGCTTCCACAACAGGGGGTCTTGGGGCAGCGAGAAACATTCTGGTGGTTTGGCATTCTTTTTCACCATCGCTAAGAGGAAACATACAGCCCTTCCACAGATCTCAAACACATCTTGAGCTTCACACACATACAATGCAGCTATTAGAAAACTCAGTTTACAAAACATTGGCTACCACCAGAGGAAGGGAGCGTCAGCTCCATGGTCAGGAAAAGCAGTAAGAACCTTGCTTTTTCCTGCTCCCAGCTGAATTCTTTATCTCTAAGGCCTCCATTCTGTGGCTCTCGCCTCAGAGCTTTTTCCCCTTATTTGTTTACTCATTTCACAGCCTTTTCTCCCCATAGAGGCTCATTTCCTTTCTCTCTTTGCTCTTCCTTCAGGAGCCTTCAATTAATACATTCATCTCTGTCCTCTGGTAGCTTCCCGGAGCGTACTTTACTGGACTCTGTGAGGTCTCGAGTTTCTTTTTCTTTCTTGTCTCCACATTGGATCAGTAGTCCGGCCTCATGTTGGTGCACCATTTGTAATAGCACACTGCTGTGGCAGCTCACCAAGGAAGATGAGGCGTTTTCATAGGTGGAAGCCCTGCCAGACCTCTACAGAGGGAACCACCGTCATGGCAAGCGCCACGTCAACGGTAGAACCCGAAGCATCTGAGCTCAGGTGTTTTTACTGATCCAGAACTCCTCAGGTGCAGATCCTAAGCAATCAACACCCCCCACAGAAATCCAGCACCTGCAGACAATACAAAAGGCCAAGGCCTATGCATCCCTTTTTCCAACAGTGCACAAAAATAATTATTTTGAACACAACTAAAAATAAACTTTCACAAGGGGTTCTCTCCTACCGTGAGGATCTTAGGGATGGAACTCCACAAAAATTAGACTTTCTCTCACACATGTAAAAATAGAATCACGGTCTCTACCCAGTAGCCCAGTTATCAACATGCATCTTTACATTCGCACACACCTACGTTCGGCCACATATGTTTACATGCACTGGGCTTACGCACTAACAGGTATGCGGGGGATGTTTCCACCGCTGTCCACACGGGACTTTCACACAGACACACCTTCAGCACCCACAGATGTGGGTCTTGAGATCTTTCACAGAGTTTCAGGTAAAACCTACTTTCTTTCTCTAGGAAATTATAAGAAGGAAGATTTCCGCCTCCTGCTTCAGGTCTACCAGGTCACAGGGCCTGCGGAGAGCTTCGTGAACAAGTTCAAAGATGACCACTGGGCGTTAGATGGCCATGTAAGTGCAGGAAATGGGTCTCCACTGGCCCTTGCACACTACTCCCTGTTCCCAGACTCCTGGCGAGAGAGAGGACAACAGGGCTTGGGAACTACTGGGATCACATGGAAAGCTGAGTCTTGAAACCAGGACTAGGAGCCAGGGGTTCCCCGTCAGCTAATGGAGTAGGCAAAGGAAAGGTAAAAGAGGCTTGAAGACTCGGAGTCCAGGGTTGCCATGTGTGAGACAGATGCGTGAGCTCCTCTATCAGAACAGGAAGAAAGAATCAGGGGTCCGGAGTATGAGAAGGCCAAAGCGCAGTGGGTATGGGCCGGGAGAAGGTGATCCCCAATTACTCCCTGGGACATGTGCTCAAATTTGAGATGCGGATTATAGGTAATTTAGCTCAGCTTGAGAACCCAGGACACAGAAGAGAGGCAGGAGCCTCTTGCGTGACTTTGTGGGAAATGCATTCATTGTAAAACATTCATGGAATAGAAACCAGTTCCTAATGACGATCTTGTGCAGTGCCTCCTGGCTTCACAGTGGGGGAGGAGGGCCGGCCTCTGCACCGCTATCTTTGATCCCCAGAGGGAAGAGGGAGAATGGGAAAGAACAAGAGGTCTAATGGGCTGGAGTAGCAGAGCCCACCGGAACCAAGCGGCTTCTCCGGACCTGCAGTTAGTTCCCTGATGTGCCCAGGATGTCTGTGAACCCCTCCAGCATCCAGGCCCAGTCTTAGCAGCAGTCCAAAAGCGAAGAAGGAATAATCGATTCAACAGTGGTGGTGGTGGGGGGGGGGGCACAACAAGTTACTCAGCGGTGCCAGGAGGGTCACCAGATATAAGAGGACAAGGGTCAAAGCCGGGACCTGGAGTGAAGAGCGCAGGCCAGGGGAGGGCGAAGAGCGAGCTGTGAGGCCAGGAGCATCTGGCAACCACTGGGGTGCCCGCTACAGCCAGACAGGATCTGTTTAGGGGGAACAGGTGAAGATAGGCAAAGGGCACCCCCGGGGTTAGAGCATGGGTTTGAGGGTACACCTGCAGCACCCTCAAAGCGTGCTCGAGCTGCTATGATGACAGCCCAAGGGGCAGGGGCAGGTGGTGTAGACAAGCTATGTGCCGGCCAACTCACAAGCCAACGGCTGGGACTGCCATAAAATCCTCAAAATGTGGTGAGACCGCCATGCCCCCCTCCCTTGCGAGTCTCTCGGCTCTGCAGGGCCCACAGGTCAGTCGTCATACAGTAGCAAGGGCCCACAGGTGCCGAGGCCTACTGAAGATGGCCCCGAGGACTTCACGGTCTCACTCCCACCTCGCGGTATGGCATAGGAGAACAGGGTGATGTGAAGAGTAGACTCCAAAGGACAAGGGCAGAGGCTCATGCCTCGAATTTCAGCACTTGGGGGATGGAGGCAGGCCAAGCCGGAGCTCATAGCCATCCTTGGCTACTCGGAAATTTGAGGCCAGCCTGGGCTACTTGAGATCCTGCCTCAAAAATACAAGGGGGGGAGCAATTTTTTTTCTTCTCCCTCACATCAAGTAGGGTCTCCTTGCTCTGCCAACTGACACACACGTGAACTACGCTCTGGTCTGGCAGGAGTTCTAGATTGTTCTAGCATACCTTGCACCTAACTCTCTCCCTCCCTCCCTCTTTTTCTCCTTGTCTTTCTCCCCCTCCCCAATCACAGGTCTCCTCAGAGTCTTCTGGAGGCACCTTCGTCTACCAAGGCTCCGTCAAGGGCCAAGGCTTTGGGCAGTTCGGCTTTCAGAGACTTGGTAACTTGCGCGTGCCCCCGGAAGTGTGAGCTCAGGAGGCAGGAGAGGAGCTGCGGTCTGGGGCGGGAAGGAGATTGGCGAATTTCTCCACCCTAGACAGGGCTCCTTTGGCTCCTCTGGACCTAGGATATCTCGGACAAAAGTTGTGATATCTCTCCAAAAACAGACCCTAGACCTGCCACTCAGCCCTGGGTTGCTGTACTAGCCATCAGGTGCCATGGGCACCACCCCTGTCCAGAGGATCAGGGGGTCCCTGAAGCACTCCTACATGAGCCATTGGGCTGCCCTTCCCTGTGATGTCATTGCCAACTTAGCGTTTTCCCGGGAGACTAGGATTGTCCTCCTGTCTCAGTCAAGGAACACAAACACAAAGGAGACCTCTCCTATGTCCTGTCTCTGGGATTGGACTCCGCTTGCTTGGTAGTGTTCGAAACAAACACCCTTACCCTAGAAACAGGCCCTGACCTACAGACTCCAGCTCATGCGGACAGGGCCCTGGCTTCTTGGGAACAGTAAAGGAAGAGACAGGAGGCAACCGTGAGTCCTTGAAAGCCTCCTATGTGTCCCAGGCCCCATGGCCTCCCTCCCATATCAAGGGCCCCTGCCTTCCAGACAATCCATTCCCTTCTCCCACAGCTCTCACTTCCAGAAAACTGAAATCAGTGTGTCCCCTTCCTCTCTGCTCCTCCACACAGTCATCTCGGCTTTGCCCTCAAGGCCTCCGACAACAGCAGCCCTTAAACCTTCTGAAACAGCCCCCAAGCCCTCGGTCACGTACTGAGAAGACCCCAGCGAACAAGGTTCCCTAAACAGCCGACTCCCTGTCCCCTGTTTATCGCTAGCCCCTCAGTTAGGTGGCCCTTTATGGGCAGCCAGTAAGCGAGCTGTGAGCCTTCATGCACCCTACCTCATCCAGCCATGGCGACCCAACCTCACTGTGCTTTACATATCATGGCTTCATCTGATAAAAGTTTTCGCCTCATAATGGGCCTTGAGGGCCAAACAAAGCGGAGAAACTTCCAAGGAACTGCATTCTTTGAAGGTTACCTTCAAAGGTGCAGTTTCAGGGTCATCTGCCAGCTGTCTTCCCTGGGACCCCCAGGGATACCTGGGAAAATAGTCCCCGGCACAGTCCTCTGGACACAAGGTGACCGGCGCAGGCAAATTCAAAGCCTCCAGGGAGGTCCAGGCACCAGCTTCAGCCAGCTGCACCTGAGCTTGTGACAGTAGCCCATAGTCTGCAGCAGGGAGTGGCCAGCAGGGAGCACCACATCCGGGTGAGTCTGTGACCTGAGCGCTATGCTTTGGCACTTTGCAGACCTCAGGCTGCTGGAGTCAGATCCCGAGTCCATCGGCCGCCACTTTGCTTCCAACAGCAGTTCAGTGGCCGCCGCCATCCTGGTGCCTTTCATCGCCCTCATCATCGCAGGCTTCGTGCTCTACCTCTACAAGCACAGGTACTGTGAAGGCAGAGCCAGGGGGCACGGCTGTGCACCCAGCCCTAGTACCCTGAAGGCAGAGCCAGGGGGCACAGCTGTGCACCCAGTTCTAGTGCCCTGAAGGCAGAGCCAGGGGGCACAGCTGTGCACCCAGCCCTAGTACCCTGAAAGCAGAGCCAGGGGGCACAGCTGTACACCCAGCCCTAGTACCCTGAAGGCAGAGCCAGGGGGCACAGCTGTGCACCCAGTTCTAGTACCCTGAAGGCAGAGCCAGGGGTAACAACTGTGTATCCAGCCCTAGTACTCTGAAGGCAGAGGTCAAAGAATACTAATGAGTACCAACCCACCCAAACCTACCTGGCGTCCCTCTGACTCAGAAGAATGTAACTTTCTAAAAGGGGGACAGAACCCCTCTCCTCTTCTGGCTTTGGACCCTGTGCTTCACCCTTTTATTCAAGGTCACTGTTTCTTATTCCCAGGAGAAGACCCAAAGTTCCATTCAACGGCTATGCTGGCCACGAGAACACAAACGTCCGGGCCACATTTGAGAACCCCATGTACGACCGCAACATCCAGCCCACAGACATCATGAGCAACGAGGCGGAGTTCACAGTCAGCACAGTGTGTACTGCGGTATAGCCCCCGGGAACGGCTGCCACCGCCACCGCCACCGAGAGCCGCCGCCAGCAGCCGGTGAGACTGGGGGCTGGAGGGTGGGAGACAGGCTGCCTGCTGGGGACACAGGGGCTGTGCGTGCACTTCTCCTGCACACAGGGACACCCCCACACACACACACTCACTACAGGCACGAAGAGTTAGCCCCGTGTTAGGACCCTCCTCGCTGCAGGAGAGAAAGTCAAGCACGTGAACACTGACAAGCTTGGACAAGAGCATGCATGGTAGAGTGGCTCAGAATCCAACTTCCAGTTGGGAAGTTGACCCACATGGGAGTAAAAGACCATAGACAGAAAGAAAGAACTTTAGGGGCTGGCTAAATAGCTCAGAGGAAATCTCACAAGCTGAGGACCTGGACTCAGATTCTCAGCACCCATGTGAAAGCCACGTGGCAACCACCCGTAATCCCACTGTCTGGGAAGCAGAGACAGGAGATGCCAGGGCAAGCTGGCTGCCAGATGAGCTGACCTGTGACGATACCAAAGTCAACATCTGGCCTCCACACACATACGTGTATGCATGAGCACCGCACAATGTGTGGCCATGAACATGCAAACACGTGGGCACAGTGCACACACACACACACACACACACACACACACACACAGAGACATAAATGAATGCCCTGCCATTGTGGACTCAATTCACATCCCCATCGCCAGTTTGAGAAGCCAAAACCACAAGTAAAAGATGGAGCCACTGACGCCCTCCTACCCTCTCCTCTTTCTCCCTGCCTGGCTCTGCCTCTCTGTCTCACCCACTTCTGTTCCTACCCCACCCCACCCCTCCCCTCTCTTCTACCAACCCGCTGTGGTCTGTCGGTTCCCAGCTCCCCATGGGGCAGGAAGGAGCTCCCCTGAGCACAGCGCCCAGTGCCCATCTTCGTCTGTCCCTCCGCCTACGTCTGCCACCGCTGGGACTCAGGCTCTTGCTCGCCCTGCCGCCATCTGTGCTCGCCACCCTGGAGAGGACTCCACTGTGTCCTGGCTTGGGGAAGTAAGGGAAGAGGGGCTGCAGGTGGAGGAAGAAGGATGATTCATGGATTCAAAGCAGCGGAGCAAATTATGGGTGTGCACCTGAGCGCACACAGCCTCTCCTCATTGTGTCCTAAGGAAGAGACCACAGAGGCTTAAAAAAGGGAAGTGAGTGGGGGTGTGTGTGTGTGTGTGTGTGTGTGTGTGTAAGATGCCTTAGACACTGTTCCCCACAGACACAGAAGAAACGATCAGGGAGGCACCATTACCTCTCAAAGCACCATGCCCCCATCCCATGTGTGGGGACACAGAGCATGGATAAGTAGGACACGTCTCATGGGAGGTAACACACAAAAGCCAACTGTCTGCAGGGGTGGTCTCATCTGCACAATGACAGCAAGGATTACCTGGAAGATAATGGCAGGAATCTTCAGATACAGTTTGGGTAATCCAGTTTTTTCCAACCGTAACGACATTGAGTTCTGAATTAAAAGGTCTCCCGGATCCTGGGCAGCTTCGGAAAAGAAGGGTAGGGCGATGGTGGCGTTAGAGGAGAGAGCAGGATTCTGGCCCGGGAGGAGCCCAGGGTCAAATCTGCTTGTCAGCTGACCAAGAGAAGAGACCTCTGTGGACCAGACAGCACATGCTGGAGAGGACTGGAGCAAGCCAGCCCCGGCTCGTAAAAGGTGGCGGCCACTGCTTACTGATTTATTCTCTGTGCCTGACTCTTTACATGTTACTTCTAGTCCTTAAAAACACCACCAAAGCAGGACGTGCTATTCCCACTCAGAGGTCAGAGGAGACAAAGGCATGAGCCACAGAGTACAGCGGAGATGCCAACGCGAATCTCTCTGACCCTGATGTCTACTGCACCTGCTACCAGAAAACCCAGGTCTACAATGGGCACCAAAGACAGGAAGGTAGGGGAATCTCAACAAGAAAGATGCCTGTGTCTAACCTGGGCTCTGCTGTTTGTGCCTGGGCAGCACCGGGTCAAGGACCCAGGACCTCCGCCTCCTGAATTGGTGCTCGCCCCTTGGCTTCCAACAGCCCGACACCATAGCAGAGGACCTAGCATCTCCTTAATCAAGAGAACTGAGTAAAAGTCACCCTCTCTCCAGCTCCTGGCAGGTGGCTCGGATTCATTTAGACAATGTCACTGTGTTTAGGTCATTAATGAATTCCATATGAGTGTGGTTGGGAAGCTCATGCGTTTAAAAATCAACGTAATGACATTTAGAGTCGCTTTCTGTCCTCGGGAAGGTCCCCATGAGCACACGCCCCTGCTTCCATGCGGATGCCAGCCTCGGATTTTTGTAGGGCTTCTTGAAATAGCAGACAGATTGTGTGGGGATGGGGGAGCAGAGCCACACAGTTCTCACACCCCGCCAGGGCTGGAGCAGTCAGATGAGCCAGATGACAACAGGCTGGAGTGAGGGGTGTCCGTTTCCAGCAGGTGCACTGAAGACAACAAGGGCGGGGCCCCCCTGCCCACACACACCCTCTGGGACTCAGCATCCCTATACCGGGTGGGAGAGGACCAGAGGGCCGGTCTAGACAAATCTGCTCATGCTCATTCTTTTCTGCCCCTGGAAAATGCAGGAGGTTCTTGGGCTCCTTCCCCCTTCTTCCACTCAGCCGACCCTGTGCACTCCCTCAGCCCCACCCCGCATCCCCTCTGTGTCCTTGGAAGGTCCCCAGAGACAGTTAAGGAAAACAGGCTGGTGGGTACCCAGTACTTGCTGTGTGTCACCCTCTCTGGCCTTGGGCACTTTCTCTTCACCCCCAAAGGCTCGGAAGGGAACAAGGCAGATTAAGCCCTTCACCCTCCACCCTACCATGTACCTACCACCTCCATCCCACGAGGAAAAAAAAAAAAAGGTAAAACAAAAAAAAAACAAAACTTTTGTACAGAGATATATTTTTATTATACAAAGTTTGTACAGTACCAAAAAAGACAGAAAAAAAAGATGTACATTTTTTTTTTCATTATTGTAGGTAAATGGTAGTGGAAGCCTTCTTTTTGTAAATGTAATAAAATGTATAGACACGGTTTTCAGAAAGCAGCAAGTGCTGTAAATATGTAATCTACACCCCCCTCTTGGCTTGTCTGCAGTATATGCATTTAATTTATCTGTCTCTGTATATGAGGCTTCCCCCCTGGTGTTCTGCATTATGGTACTTTCCAGAATTTGAAAGCAATTTTAAATTTTTTGAATTCAAATAAAATATAAATTTTTGCATTGGTTTTCTTACGTTTTTATGACCTCGCTCATGGCTGGGGGAGGGGGTTCTCGGTGGTGGGGAGATAGAGTTTGGAGGTCAGGATCCAAGGATTCCAGGGTGTGGGTAGAAAGAGCAGAGTATCCAAAGCAGAGAAAGGCCAACAGTCTTCCAGGCAGGACACCCTTCTAAAGGGACAGGGAGCTTTGTGTGGAAAGTGCACACAGATTACCTTCAGCTTCCTGGTTCCCATCATACTTCACGTCTGAACTGTACTTGGCTTCCAACTTCCCCTCTTTGGTAACCCAGTTTAAACCAACTTTCCCAGTTTTGGGGAGAGCACTTTCGTCTGGGACATAGCATCTGGTATTCACCTTCTAGCCACAGGGAGCCGGCTGGATGGGCTGATCCCTGCAATTGAACCTCCCTCAGCTTGGCAGGGTTCACTGTCAGGAACTGTAGATGGGGAAATAACCCCCATCACAGAGGAGATGGTTCCGAACCGAAATTTACCCCAGTGGATCAGAGAAACAGCAGGTAGTTCTCACTGCCCCCAAATACCAGAACAAAATAAGATTTCCATAAGTCTAAGGACAAGAAAGGGGAGCAGGCCAACCTAGAGTGTCAGAGCGCCAAGGCACACCATCCTACCATCCCTCTGCGCCCAGGGAAGAGGATACCTGTCGTGCTTTGAATACAGAACATCCCCCCATTGGCTTACCTGTTTGAACACTTGGTCCTTGCCTGGTGGCACTGTTTAAGAGGGTTGTAGGACCACTCAGTGGTTCTCAACCTTCCTAATGCTTTGACCCTTTAATATAGTTTAATACCCTTTAATACAGTTCCCCCCAACCATAAAATAATTTTTGTTGCTACTTCATAACTGTAATGTTGCTGCTGCTATGAATCATAATGTAAGTCTCTGATGTGTAGATGGTCTTAGGCATCTTAGACCCTCTGAAAGGGTCATTTGACCCCTGGAGAGGTCGAGACCCACAAGTTGAGAGCCACTGCTCAAGAGGTACAGGCTTGTTGGGAGAAGTGGGGGCGGGCCTTGAGGTTTAATAGAAGCCCCCTCTGTTCTCTGTGTTTTCTGACAATGTCACCAGCTGCCTCAGCTCCTGCCACCATACTTAACCCACCACGATGAGCTGTATCTCCTCAGACCGTAAGCCCAAACGAACCCCTCCTCCCTGAAGTCACTCTCGTAGCAAAAAGAAAAATAACTAATACAGCACCCTTGAACTAAGAAATCATAAGCAATCAAAGCCACCATCCCCTCCCTCCACTAGAATCACCCTTATGACTGGGCTAGATCTGCACGCTTCTCCTATTGTGGACAGAAGAGGGCATCTTCACAGTCTCTATAAGCCATAAGGGGTAGCAAGAGGGAGAGAAGGCACCTGCTGCTCAAGCCTAACCACCTGAGTGTAATCCCTGGAATCCATGTTTAAAAAAAAAAGTCAGATTCCTTAGGATTCTGTGATCCCAGGACTCCTATAGCAAGATGGGAGAGGAAACAGGAGACTCACCTGGCATCTCAAAGACCGGCTGATCTGGAGTACACGGGACAGTAGCCACAACGAGGAAGACCTTACCTCAAAAGGATGAGGGAGAGAACTGACTCCCGAAAGCTGTCCGCTGACCTCCACGTCTGTGCATAGCATGCACATGTGCACCTGTGTGTGCACGCCACACGTGCACCTGTGTGCACACGTGCACACACACACATACATACACATGTACACACATGTACACGCAATATAAATAACGCAGAAAATGGTAGTACAGCATAGTAGCTAATTAAAATACTTCTCTAGAAATACATAAGGGGGGAGCGCCTTTTTGAAGCATCTTAACGTTAATTAAATAAAATTAAGTACAAATATTGAAATGTAGCACAGGAGGCTGGAGAGATGGCTCAGTGGTGAAGAGCACAGACTGCTCTTCTACAAGACCCCAGCTCGATTCCCAGCACCCACGTGGCTGCTTGTGCCACATGTAAGTCCAGTCCAGGGGGAACCCGACGCCCTCTTCTGGCCGCTGAGGGCACAGCATGCACACGGTGCGCAGACATACAAGCAGGCAGAATACCCATACACGGAAGACGTATTCTTTAATACAGCACAAGTCAGAAACTCAAAAACTCAGATGGGAGATGGACACAGACTTTAAAAGGACAAACGTGCCTTAGGAATAGAAAGCACACTGGTGGGGGACGGTGATGAACCAAAGCGCAACAAAGGTTACACGGGTGAAACCAGAACATCCACGAACCCGGAGAGAAACAGGGAAACAAAAACAGTGAGGGAGAGAGACAAGACAGAGCAGGCTGCCTCACTGTCCTGAGAGAAGAAACCTAAATTGATCAAGCGGAATTGATATTTAAAGATACATTTTTTAAAAAAACAAAACACTGGAACTAAAAGAAAAACGTGTCGAACGTATTGAGAGATTCACCCAAGTTCTTGAGATAAATTCACCCAGCGTGCTCAGCTCTGAGTGACCCCAAGGCAACTGTAGGATTTGAAACAAAAAGAAAACACCCAGGCTGGGGGCGGGGCTCATTTTTAGAGTGTTTGCCTACGGTGTGCAAAGCCCTGGACTCCATCCCAGCACCGGAAGACAAAAAGAAAGAAAACACTCTGCGTCTCGTTTAAAAACAAGCCCTTTGTAAGGGAGAGGCGGTCTGTAGGGACCAGGGTGGGGAAGCTGCGGGAACCCCGCTTCTGTACAGAACAGAGCGGAATAGTGGAGACACGGAAGCGGCTGTGTGGTAGAGGTGCGCTGTGCAGATGCCTGCACACGGTGTCAGGCCTCAGGAGTGTAGGGATCTCTCCTGGAACCAAGCCATGTGGGTGCAGTGCGTGCAGGTAAGTTTTTAACATGTCATTCACCCTTTGTGTGGCACGGCCTCCCTCTGTGAACGTGAGGCACACAAACAGAAGTGATAGAAGTGCCATCCTCTGACAAGGATGCAAAGAGACATGGGATCCCACACTGAGTGCCGAATTCGAGCAATGTTTAAGATCTGAAGGAGGAGGACGAAGGGGAGGGGAGAGAGGAAGGGGAAAAGGAGGAGGAGGGAGAGGAGAAGGCAGCAGCAGCTAATGTTTAGGATATTTTTTTCCTTTATAGAAATTTCTAGCTAATAAATGAAAAATAGAATCTTAGAGTTGCCATTTGAAAAACGCAGTTAAAATAAATCTGGCCACGATTCAGTGACAACCAGCACCACTCCACAGAAGGAAACACATTCCTGAAAATGTGGATCTGGAAGAACCCAGGCTTGGGGCTCACAGGCCACAGGGGTGAGCCTACTACTATTATTCTGCAAAATGGACCCAGTGTCAAGCTGCCGTCTGAATCCATAAGTCCCTACCTGTATACTATCACAGCTCCCAGACCTCATCAGAGAAGTCTTTGTGCAGTGATGGTTGGTGCAGAGACTCACCACTGTTCAGAGTATGGAGAATAATTGTCAGTGGGGTGCTCAATCACAAACATCTGTGTCACACGCCCCCCCAAGGCTCAGGGACCGGACCGTTGCAGAAGAGGAGGCAGAAAGATTGTAAGAGCCAGAGGCTGGGGAGGACCACAGTGAAGCAGTGCCCCACGCACACATGAACTCCTGGCGGCTGTGGTTGCCTGTGCGAGGATAATCCAGCCAGCATCCTGTGTAGAGCAGGGGAGAGGCTCACGGTCCTCCCCTCTGTCCTGGTTAGTTTTTATTGTCACCTGGACACGACAAGAGTCACCTGGGAAGACAGTCTTGACTGAGGGATTGCCCGGATCACATTGGCCTGTGGCCGTGTCTGAGGGGGGTTGCCTTCACTGTGATGTGGGGGGTAAGCAGCCCACTGTGGGCCATGCTACCCTTGGGTAGGTGGTCTTGGGTTATTGATGATGAGCCAGAAGGAGCAGGAGTATATGCAGCCTTCCTCTACAGTCTCTGCTTCAGTTCCTGCCCCTGGATTCCTGCCTTAAGTGCCGCCCTGACTTTCTCCAGTGGTGGACTGTTACCTGGATGTATTAGCGGGAACAAACCTTTCCCTTTTGGCCATGGTAGTTATCACAGCAACGGAAGGCAAACTAGGGCACACTTCATATTGACGAGCGTTGATGGTTTCTGGGGAAAAAGTATTTAAGGTGTGGCCTTTGGAAGGTCAACCACGCTCAAATGGACAGCACTCCCCCCAACAGGAGTATATAGGTAGTTCAGATTGGACTTGGTGTTTTATATTTTTTTATACCAAGGACATGAAATTGGGGGATTGAGGAGGTAGGGGATGGAAGGAGTTGGGGGAAGGAGGAGAGGTGAATACGATCAAAATACGTTCTGTGAAATCATCAAATAATAAATATATTACATTTTAAAAAATGTTACCTTAAATTCGAGTTATAAATGCTAATTTAAATTCACATGGATATATATATATATATATGTATATATATATATATATATATATATATATATATATATATATATATATATACACACACACACACACACACATGCACACATTTTTTTCCTATTTATGTCCATGGGAAGATTCCAGAAGATATGCCTGTAGCAAGGTAGCCAGGTCTTGCAGTAGTTGCGTTTTTAATTTTTTGAGGAACCTCCATCCTGATTTCCACACCGGATGCCAACCTCAAGCAGTGCTCTGTTTCTCGCATCCTGAGCGTTCTCTCACATCTTCTGTGCAGCAGCTGTCCACACAGGTGTGAGACTAGAAACCTCGCTGTGGTTTAATTCACATTCCCTGACAGTTAGGGATGTTGAGGGCTTTTCCGCGGACTCGTCGGGGTTACGCTCTTTAAAGGGGAATTTTTCCAAAGACTATAGGGTCCCTCCCTTCGTACAAATCATGCCAGGGGTGGGAGGAAGGAAAATCCCCCACAAATGTGGAACAATAAACCAATCCCCTAAGATTAAACACAAGCATAATAAGTGAACCTAATAAGATGTAAAATTTGTAAGCAATATCCCAAATAAATTCCCACGCAGTACCCAGTTCAATGCGCTTCTGTTGGAGGATTATTATAAGAATGGCGAGAGAGGCTGTAAAATTTAGAAGCCTGGGAAGGGCCCTGGGCACCTCCAGCCCTTGCATTCACTCTATAAAGAAATACATAACCTCACTTTAGAAAAGATTAATTTTGACCATTACACTAAAAAAATAAAAATAAATAGATAAATAACAGAATAAATATCTGTAACTCTGAGATAACTCTCATTAGCCTCGTGCTGTGGATCCAGCACGTGCTCACATCATGTGCCCATTAATAATGTTGAACTTCTCGGCTAACTGTTTATCGCGGACTGGCTGCTGTTACATTCGGTCACATCGATGCATCTTGTTCCCACGTTTTAAGTGGCTGCTTAATTTTCCATGCCTGCCGGTGCTGTGATTTGTACCCCAATCCCTTTTATTGAACATCTCCATTATAAAATGTTTTACCATCATATTGTTGCCATAAATAACCCCATAGGGTGATTGTTTGGCATTGTTTAGGACCTAATTGGCTGTGGATTTATTTTGTTGACAACCGTTCTGACTGTGCTTATTTTTTTCCCTTCGCCACAGTCAGTAGAATGAACACTGGCAAACAGAGAACTTGCAGGTTTCGGTGTGTGCCAGGCACACGTGACAGAGGACACAGAAGAAATGTAAGGCTGGTTTTGTTCTGTCGGTCACAGTAGGTAAATCGTGATGCCTGAGCTGGAGACAGAGTGAGGGAGAGAGGAACTGAAGGTCCCGAGGTGTGCTTCTCCCCGCTGCACAGAATGGGGAATACAACTCAGACTACCCTAGAGAGACGGTGTGTTGGCTTAGGAAAGCCAGACACCAGCTTCGATCGAGATCAACCCAGTGAGGACCTCCAACTTTGTCTCTCCGTTGTGTGTGGCACTGGTTTCCTGAGAGCAGCAAGCCCCCTAAACAAAACCACTGTGTTCTCAGGGAGAGCAGCCTGATCCGGCACAGGCACTACAAGGAATATACGTGTGATGGCAAACTACATTAAGTTTTACAAGGAACACAATGGTGGGGGTGGGGGGTTAGCCCAAGTAGAGGTGGGAGTCAGGGTCTGACGTTTTGTGACTTAAACTGAGACCTGGAAGGTAAGTGGAAGTCAGTCTGTGATGAGTGCAGGCAAGCACATTCCAGCAGCAGGAAGGACGTGTGTAAGGCCTGACGAGGACCCAGATGGTTGGAGGAACTGGAAGAGACCAAGATAGTCAGAACACCATGAAACAGGGAGAAGAGCGTGTGACAGAAGGCAAAGACAAGTCACACATCTGTCCCAGGAAGGCAGGTGGCAGTGCCTTGTTTCACAATGTCAGACAAAGTAGAAGGCAGCTTTAGGAGCATGAGTTGAAGGGAATCCAGAATAGCAGCAGACGGAGCGGTTCGGCAGCTGTGTATAGGTGGGGGTGGCGATTGGGTGTGGGTGGGGGCGACAAGTGGGCATGGGTTGGGGGTGGGTAAAGACAGCTAGGGCAGAGGCAGCAGTGGTGAGGATGGACAGAGCTGGGCGGAGTGGAGGTACCTTGCAGGGACTTGGTCTCACGGTACATAGAGACCGACCCGATGTAGACGATGGGAGAGGAAATTCAGATATGACTGCCAGATGCCTGGCTGAGATGGCTGGATGGATGAGACCCTTTGTTGAATAAAACAAAGAAGGGTAGGGTTAGAAAGCAGGCTTACACCCAAAGACATACTGAGACCCGGGGGAGGTGCCAAATAACAAGACGAGAAAATCTGGAGCTCAAGAGAAGCAAGAGTCCAGGTTGTACTAATTGTGGGTGTTGAAGGTGGAGGGTTCGAGGCCCGGGCTATGACTGAGCAGCTGTGATGTCAAAGGTGGCAATCCCACCTGACCTCTGTGGGTGTCCGAGTCATGCAGGGTGACAGCAAGAATTGGATGTAGAGGAGGACCCCAGCCAGGGGAAGAAGGCCTAGGTGGCTGCAAGAGAGTGCTCAGCAGTGAGAGCTGGCACAGGACTGGGATACTGAGAGATACAAAGAACGAGGTCTTCTAAGGGACACTGGGGTGGAATGCTGGCTAAGAGCGTAGCCCTAGAGGCAAAACAGCATCAGACTTGTGTTTTAGGCTTTCCTGCACAGCACGTGGCTACTACCTAAAGTAAGTAACCAACCAAGGCCTTTCCAGACCCTTTGTAAAGTGGGGTGATAACACCATCTCACTGAGGCTGATCTTACAGTCTTGCACGGAAGTCCTTTTGCAGGTAAGAGCTCTGGATGACCAGTCAAACGAGTGGGGAATAAAAGAAGTAGCAGTGTGGCAGGAGCAGAGGAGTGAAGAGAACAGCACACCTGTGTCCCCACTGAGAGGTAGCTAAACAACTGAGTAGCATCATCTGAAAAGACTTCAGGGGGTGGGGGCAGGACCTCTCAGACATCTGTTTCCCAAAGACCAACTATGGTGGCTAACCTCAACTATCAACTTGATGAGATCTAGAATTACCTGGGAGAGGATCCTCTGGCCATGCTTGTGGGGGACTATTTTGACTAGGCTGAGAGGTGGGAAGATTCGCCTACTGTGGGTGGCACCATCCTCTAGCAAGGGATCCTAGACTGTATAAAAAGGAAATGAGCTAGAGCACAAGCACTCACCATTCTCTGCCCTCCTGACTGCGTATGTCACAGGATCCTGGTTCTGTTCCATCTCTGGCATTGCTTCCATTAGACTGACTTTGTGGCCACGTTTGGGTCGGGGGAGAATTTATTAATTGCTAATTTATGTAGAAGGACCCAGCACACTGTGGATAGTGCCACCCTTGGACAGGTGCTGTAAAAGAAAGGCCAGTGAGTGAGCCAGTGGGAGGCAGCTAGTAAGCAGCTTTCCCCCATGGTGGTCTCTGCATCAGTTCCGGCCTCGAGTCCCTGCCCTGACTTCCCTCAGTGATGGACTACGACGTGGAAGAATAAGCCAGATAAACTCTTTCCCCCTCTGTGCTGGTTTTGGTCTGGGTTTTATCCCAGCAACAGAGAAGCTCACTAATACAAACGCTTCCTCCTTTAGCTTGTTTTGTTAGGGTATTATAAAATACTACAAAGCAGCAACAGGAAAAAGTACACCAGGCTAAATGAAGTAGGAGGTAGGCACTGGGGGTTAAGACATCAAAAGAGCCGGGCGGTGCTGGCTGGACAGGTTTGTAGAGGATAATCAGCATTTGAGGAAGTTAGTTCAAGGCAGAGACAGCAGTCGGAGGTAGTAAGAGGTATGATCAACCAACCAGCCGCACGAGGAAGGCCAGGGAGATGGGGCCATGCCTGACACCGGGTGCTTTGCCTCGCAGAACTCACCTGCAGGCATATCTTTATGAACACCAAGAGAAGGTACAGGAGGGCACTGTGGGTCAGGCCCTGCAGAAACACACTCAGCACTGGGCAAGAAGACTCATGCATACAAGGGTTGGTCCACAGTCAAATTAAAACAGCTGTCATTGGCAAAACCCCTATATCATATCACAATACTGTGTCACTGACGACTACTCTAAAACAAGAGACTCAGACCACTAATTCAGTTTTTCTTAAAGGGAGTAAAGGATTGGGAAATTGTGAATGATGTAAAAGAAATGTGCTTTCTATTCTATCAAAGGGCTAAATAAGACAGAACTCCATGTTCAAAAATGCGAAACTACTTGGCAGAAATTCAATTCCTCCCCGGTCAGCCCTTCTTGAAGTCAGAATACGTGCTCAAGTTTCATTTCTCCCTCGGACGCTCCGGATCAGCCAGTCGTGTGGGACTGTGAGGCTGAGCTCCACCCGCTCAGAGGGAGTCGCAGGAAACCCTTAGAGATAATAAAAACCCCGCAGGACCTGGCTGGATGTGCTCAGTTGATGTGGCAAGACTGAACACCCTTCCAAAAGAAAGCCCAAGTTTTTTGCCTTGCCAATTACTTTGGATTGTGTGGCCATTTTCTTTTCTTTTTTAATCGTGGGTCTGTGTGGGTATGCACACCAAGTGCAGGTGCCAACGGCAACCAGAAGCATCAGATATGCTGTGGTGATGGAGTTACAGGCAGATGTGAACTGCCTGACGTGGTGCTGGGAATTGAACTCGGGTCCTCTAGAAGAGCGGTATGACCCATAAGCACTGAGTCATCTCTCCAGCTGCCAGGCCCATTTCCTACAACCGAAAACAGCTGTATCACCAAAAATCCCACGTGTAGCAGCAAGGATGGGACTGCCTCCCCTTAGTGGGAGAGGGGGTGCTTAGGAGGAATGCATGGTTAGAGTTTCAGGTGAGGGTCATTAGATCCTCTCCAAATCCCCTCCAATGAGGGAAGGTCAATTCCAGCACTGGTTGGAATCTCCTGTGGGTAATTGTGCCGCTTAGTTTTGTGTTTTGTTTTTTTTTTCATCTTGACGCAAACTGAGTCACCTAAGAAGAAATCTCGACTGAGGAACTGCCTCCACCAGATGACCCTGTGAGCATGTCTGTGGGGCATTTTTTTGATTAACGACTGATATAGGAGGTCCCAGCCCACTGTGGGCGGTGGCATCCCTAGGCAGGTGAGTCTCGGCTGAGCCATGATGAGTGAGCTAGTAAGTCTGCCTGAAAAGCCAGAGAGAAGACAGAGATGATACCGCACCAGGGCCTGAGGATCTGGTCCTGGCTTCCCGAGTCAGCACTGTGTCCTGATTATTGCCCTCTCACCTTTACCCTTTTTGTATAATGAAGATGGTAGGAGAATCCAAGTCTAGTTTCTTCCCCCTCCCCCCTTTTGGTCACTGTTCACTTTACTCACCAGGCACTTTGCCTTAAAATTAGAGTTTGCCTAGCATAGCAAAAAAGAAGAAGAAAAGAAAACAGCAAAATCTGAGAAAGCAAAAGAAACCCAGAATAATAAAATAAAGTACTGCTTATTTTAGAGTTAAGGTCTTCAGTCCCAGAGTCTCTTGCAGACTAAGATTCGACCAATTCTAACTTCCGTAGCCACAACAGAACTAAGAGTCAATCACAAATGTCTACTTTTCTAAAGAAATCAGCCTATCAAGAAATCCCTTCTGATTGCACCCGCTTTGCTTTCCGGAAACATGCCGGACAGGTCTGGGGGACTCCAGTCTGCCTGGTGTCATGACTTCCATCTGCTTCTTGGAAACTTCAGGACCAGGGCTTCTCAGATGTGGTCAGCCGCCATGCACAGAGGTGCCCTCTCCTGCTCTGGCCCCAGGGGTTTGTAGAAAGCTTTTCGACACTGCCTCCAGGGGGTGCCCTTGAGGAACCACCTGCGAGTTTCACGCCTCTTAAGACTGCAGAAACCTCTCTGTGGTCTGTTAGTTCCCCAAGCCACAGAGGCCAAACCCAGCTCTGTGTGGAGAGAGAAGCATCCTTCCCTCCCGAGTTAGCCCTTCCCACCAAAGTGGGGCTTCCTGAGCCCCAGGAACTCGATATTTTAGAGACAACGGCTGTCAGTGGCAGCCAGCAGCCTCTCTTCCACTTGGGCTCAGGTGAGTGCCTGGAACTGTTCCCAGAAACTTTTTGTTTTTTTGTTTTTGTTTTTCCGAGACAGGGTTTCCCTGTTGTAATTCTGGGTGTCCTGGAACTTACTCTGTAGACCAGGCTGGCCTCGATCCGCCTGCCTCTGCCTCCCAAACGCTGGGATTAAAGGCATGCACCACCACCACCTGGCTGCAACTTGTTTTTTTGTTTTCTTTGGGTTTTTTTTTTTTTTTGCTGTTTTGTTTTGTTTTGATCTCTCTTCCTGTGATCCTTGCCCTCTGGGTGGCATGATTATGGGGTATTTTCTTGCAACAGAAATATAAAGAAATAAATGTGACTTCAGCAATAGAAACTTCCTGACAGCAAGAAAACATGAAGAGAGAATGGCTAATGAAGTCCCAAGTCAAAAGCCGGTGGCTACAGGAATCCCCAGGCCCCGTGTTCAGTGCGTTTAGAAAACGAGTGGAATGGGTTCTGCTCCTCACTCACCTGAGGCTCTGACCTTCGCTCAGTGGCTGTTAAAACAAAGGCACCGCCAGCATTGAGTGGGAAAAATAGCCACGCACTGAGAACGTGGGCGGGCTCTGCTCCCTCCCTCTGCCATGTGCACAAGAACAAGTCCCGACGGGAACTTGGTGAGAGGTGAGACAGAAGCAAAGGATTCTTCTACACTGGCTAAGAACTGGTGACAGGGGAAACGACACAGAGGACAGGTGTTGGGAGTGTGAAGAGAGAGCAGGAGAGAGGGGAAAGCTGAATGGCCACCTTCCCAGGTGCCGGCCCAGTGGGAACCCAGCTCTCCTTCAAATCCTGCCCCACCCTGTACCCCCTCGCCATGTGGCGTCCCGCCGCTGCCACTGGCTTCTTGTCTGGAGTCTGCCAGTGGCCCACTCCAGGCCAAGAAGCTAGGCGGGGTGTGGCAGCAGCATGGCAAAAGGTCTGGGCCGTGGGTTTTACCGCATCTTGCCGCTGCCTTGGCGGGCCTCCGTGAAGGCGTTTGGCACACAGGCTGCTAAAGAGCAAATCTGAATGAATGGCTGCTTCTGCTGTTACCAGCAATTCTGGTATTGACATTGATTCTGCAATGACAGCACTGCTGCCCTCCTCACCGGCTTGCTGCTGACCTGGCAGTGGGGTGCTCTAGGCACTGGTCCTCAGGGTGCACCTCCTCTCACCATGAAGTTTCGAGGTTTTCCCTTGAGGATTTGCCCCAACCGCAAACTACCAAGAGCAAGAACCGCTCTCCGTGGGTGGAGCAGTACGAAGGCACAGCAAAAATTTGAAATCAATAAACTTAGGGCCACAGATTCAACTCTAATCCCCGCATCACCCACCACCCTCAGACACTGACTAAGCTCTCGAGTGCAGCAGACGTACAGACAGCCCAACGGTTCCATAGGGTTTTTAATGTGGGGGGGGGGGTGGGCAAAAGAAACCTAATCACACTCGAGAAGTGCCTACCATCTTGCTCATTAGTAGTTGTAATTCACTTCCAGATTACCCGAATTTTGCCAAGGTGACATCTTTAACTGTACAGCAAGCTAAAACACCGCAAGGTCTCTTTCTAGCATGTTTTAGAGACGCGGGAGATACGAATACACATTATTGCTCTTCTGTTTGGGAGGAGGCGCCGCCTACAGCGCTTTCCCTCCCGCGTGGGTTCTGCGGTGGGCACTGAAGTGGGAGCTGTTGTTGAAGTCTTTGCCGCACTCCATGCACTTGTAGGGTTTCTCCCCGGTGTGAATCCTCTGGTGAATGATGAGACTGGAGCTCTGATTGAAGCGCTTCCCACATTCCCTGCACTTGTACGGCCTCTCTCCGGTGTGGATGCGCTGGTGGGTGATGAGGTTGGACCGGTCTCGGAAGAACTTGCCGCATTCCGGGCACTTGTAGGGTTTCTCTCCTGTGTGTACTCGGTGGTGGGTGATGAGCTTGGAGCGCTCGCTGAAGCACTTCCCGCAGTCGGCACACTTGTATGGCTTCTCGCCGGTGTGAGTTCGTCGGTGGTTTGCCAGGGTGGAGCCCTTACTGAAGCTTTTCCCACACACCGCGCACCCGTACGGCCTCTCGCCGGTGTGGATTCTTTGGTGACTGACTAGGGCGGAGCTTTTGGAGAAGCGCCTTCCACACTGGGGACACTGGCACAGCTTCTCCCCCGAGCTGGCGCTAAGGGGTCCGGGAGAGTTCAGGTTTGTGCTGGCGTTCTGAGGTTGTTTAGATAGCTCCCGTGTACAAGTTCTCCAGTGAGCACTGAGAGGTGGGCTTTGGCTGAGGTTCTCCCCAGGCTCGTCACACTGGTCAGGACTTCCCTGCAGGTGGACCCTCTGGTGTTTCAGTAGGTCGGAGCTCTGGTTGAAGCTCTCCCCACACCGCAGGCATTTGTAGGGCTTCTCTCCGGCATGGATTCTCCGGTGGGAATAGAGGTTGGAGCGGTCACTAAAACTTCTTCCACAGTCAAGACATCTGTAGGGCTTCTCGCCCGGGTGGGTCCGTTGGTGGGCAGTGAGGTGGAGGTTCCGACTGAAGCCTCTCACATGTGTGTCGCAGTCATAGGGTTTCTCTGAGAGATACAGGCCTTGATGATCAATGAGCTTCTCCGAGTCCCCCTCGGAGGAACACGTGTCCCATGGGAGAGTGCTTCTCCATGCCCCTTCGTTCGCACTGACCTCTCCCCAGTCACAGGGCTGGCAAACAGCTTCTGTGGTGTAGTATTTTGATAAGGCTCCGGGCAAATCCCCCAAAGCATCCTGCTCTGAAATCTGGTCTTCATCCTCATGCTTCAACTCAAAACCTGAAAGAATAGACAGGAATTGGAGTCTTTTGTCCATTCATTGTTTAGCATTAATGTCCCTATATTTTGTCAACTGGGCTAACACAGATTTATATCCTATCTCCTACAGCTAATAAATGTGACTAGCATGAAAGTCGTCAAGTTCTTGTGTACACACGTGCTTCTAAACCTGAAAAGCTGAGGAGCGCTGAGGAGCCTGGAATACAGCGACCCTACCGCAGCAGCCACGACACCGCCCCAGCCTTCCTAAGTCTGTATTCAGTGAGAAACAGCTCTCATTATCCTCCAGCACATTAAACAGACCTTGTGTCTTTTAAGACTGAATTGGTTCCATAATTACCCGGATGCGTCCCAGCAAAAGTGAGCCTGGCCACCTTGTGTGCAGGACATTAAATTAGAGACAGCAGTATCTATGCAATGCACAGAATCTTTTCCTATTTAATCGCATTTGTTCTCTTGGCTCAGAGACAAAGACCATATACCTGGTTCCCCTCTTTGTGCAAGGTTGCAGATTCTGCAGACACCCGATGACTCCGGGCTCACCTGTTTCTGGGGTTTGGGGATCTGGAGTCAGAAGCTGAATGACATCTTCATCTTCCATCTCACCCCAGGCCTCTTGGTCATCGGCCTCAGTACTGCTCTGCCCAGATCCAGGAAAATCTGTGGCTTCTCCTACTGTCTCCATGGCCCTGATCACAGTCCGAGCCCCCATCAGTGAGTCCAGCTCCTCATAGAAGGGGCAGGTCCCTGGTGGGTGGCTGCTCTTAGCTTTCCGGTAGCTTCGGAGAAGATTTTTGAATCGGTAGCGACACTGCTCCAGTGTCCGCAGGAAACCCAGTGCACACAGCCGCTCGGCGATGGCCCGGTATACCTGGCTGTTCTGGTGACAGGTGCGAAGCTTTTCAGAGAATGGGGACTCACTGAGAATTGCCAGAAAGGCCTTGGTCTCCTCGAAGCCCCAGTGCACACCTGCTGTCAGAAGTGAAGAGTTCAGAGGTGTGAGGTCTAAGGGGCTCTACCTACGTCATCAGGACTGGGGTCACCCACACTTCTAAATATCTAGAACACAGGTCTCAGGGACTGTCCAAGTACCTGGGAACACAAGCTTGCTTCTCAGGGATATGCTAGGAAAGTCAGCCAAGGTATTGTCTCTCACCCTTTCAAGAGACAGTCTTGCTGAAAGGGAGAATTGAGTGGCCATGTTTTAGCAACTGCGCCAACTGGCCCACTCCCTGGCTTCAGCTGATGAGTCACTGAGATCTATGAGACTCACTCATTCATCCAAAATACACCCCGTCTCCTCTGTGAATTCTCCTTTCAACAGTACACGGAACCTGAGAGTCCCCAAGGATCGGAGACGAAGATGGACCTTGAATAACCAGGTGGCAGACTCGAGCTGAGGGCACCTCTTCCTCTCTGGTGTAAGAGTAAGGGGTGTACGTGGTCTAGCCTCTATTTCCATGCAGGCAAGTGATGTAACCCAAGGAGGCAGCATGGGGGAGAGGGGCCCACGCGAGCAGGAGGCAGGAGCCTGGCTCTGCCCCTACCCGTGTGGCTTCAGATGCTTCACCTCACAGATGTCAGTGAGTCTCCCTTTGCAAGATTAGGTGTTTGCCCCACAGTGACTCTCGAGTCTAAACTGTCAGCTGCTTCTTTGCATTTCAGGACTTCACTCACTCTCTTAACCCAAATTTGCTGTCTGTGAATTAACAGGCTGTTCTCACACACGTTAAGAGAAACACACCTCCAGACGGGCTGTCTCACACACGTTAAGAGAAACACACCTCCAGACGGGCTGTTCTCACACACGTTAAGAGAAACACACCTCCAGACGGGCTGTCTCACACTCATTAAGAGAAACACGCCTACGGAAACGAAAAGCTCCCTCGGATGCCACCGAGCACCCCCATCAGTGGCACACTTTGGGAAGCAACTGGAATCTCTCCTAGGTCTAGCAAGGCTTTAGAATCCTGTGCTCCTGTCACTAAGAGACGAAGCCACTGGAGAGGAGAGTGTGAGTCTGAGCATGGCCGGGGCCTAGCGCCTTACTCTGGTGTCACTGATATGACGCGCAGTCTGAGCATGGCCGGGCCTAGCGCCTTAACCTGGTGTCACTGATATGACGCGCAGTCTGAGCATGGCCGGGCCTAGCGCCTTACTGTGGTGTCACTGATATGACGCACAGTCTGAGCATGGCCAGGGGGCCTTAGTGCCTTACTGTGGTGTCACTGATATGACGCACAGTCTGAGCATGGCCAGGGGGCCTTAGCACCTTACTCTGGTGTCACTGATATGACGCGCAGTCTGAGCATGGCCGGGGCCTAGCGCCTTACTCTGGTGTCACTGATATGACGCGCAGTCTGAGCATGGCCAGGGGGCCTTAGCGCCTTACTCTGGTGTCACTGATATGACGCGCAGTCTGAGCATGGCCGGGCTTAGCGCCTTACTCTGGTGTCACTGATATGACGCGCAGTCTGAGCATGGCCGGGGCCTAGCGCCTTACTCTGGTGTCACTGGTAAGACGTGCAGTCTGAGCTCTACCTTGGGGAGCAGCAGCCTGGCTGATGCTCATCCAGTTGAATGCCATGTTCTTACCAATACGGCTCTGGAGCAGAGCCGGGCCCCCTGCAGTCCTAGGACCCTGAACAGGCTCCTCAGTGGCCAGGTCAGAACCACTGCCATCTTCTGTTGCCTCCTCGGGCTCCCAGCTGCCTTCTTCTTGGTCATCCATCTCAGTGTCACTGTCGCCCAGCCTGGGGAGTGCCACGGCCTCTCCTGGCCCACTTGTGGCTCTTCTGATGGTTGCCCGAGCCTTCACCAGAGCCTCCAGCTCCTCGTAGAAAGGGCAGGTTCCTGGTGGGTGACTGTTCTTGGCTTTACGGTAATTCCGTAGGAGGTTTTTGACCCTGTAGCGACATTGCTCCAGAGTCCGCAAGAAGCCCCGTGCCCTTAGCCGTTCTGCGATGGCCCGGTATACCTGGCGGTTCTGGTGACAAGTCTGGAGCTTTTCAGAGAAGGGAGACTCACTTAGGATTGCCAGGAAAGTCTTGGTCTCCTCGTAGCCCCAGTGCACACCGGACACCTTCAAGTCCTCCCCCTCCCACTGGCATTGCTCTTCCCAGGCCCTTGAGTCCTTCTGGGCTGATCTGGTTTGCTCACTGTCCAGGCTACCCTCTGCAGTGCTCCCGTTTCCAGAATTTACAAGGCTCAGACCCAAAGTTTCTGGTCCTTGCTGACGCTGGGCGGTGACGCTTGGCTTTGAAGCTGGGGCTCCTACACAAAAGGAAGAGCAGAAGTGACTGAGCGAGACCACCTGTTGGGCTGTGGTTCTCTAAACTGCTCCTGAAACTCACACCCTTCTCCCCAAAGAGTCATATGAGAAATTCCCAATGCTGGTCTCTGAGAGGACTGCCTAGAAGCAACAGGACCACCGAATGAAAGGGACCGGCCAGCTCTTCATTTGCCGTGCTGTCGTTATGAAACACATCATCTGCCAGGGTGGCTAGCATGGATCCACAGATGGCAAACATGGACTTCAAGCAACCCATGAGACTCAACTCCACTGTTGGAGGGAAGGGGAAGGAGGTAGGGAGGGGAGGGCTCTGTGTGTGTGCGCGCACCAGGGTGGCTAGCATGGATCCACAGATGACAAACACGGACCTCAAGCAACCCATGAGACTCAACTCAACTGCTGGAGGGAATAAGGAGGGAGAGAGAGAGAATAAGAGAGACAGAGACAGAGAGCGAGCGACAGCGAGAGAGAGAGAGAGAGAGAGAGAGAGAGAGAGCACGCGTGTGTGTGTGTGTGTGTGTGTGTGTGTGTGTGTGTGTGTGTATTTCTCTCTTGCTGGGAAGCTTCTGACCACCACTGCACTGTTATCTATAAGACAAAACAAGACTAAACATGAAGAACCCTGATAGCAGGGAGAGAAAGAGGTGAGGGAGGAAGGAAGAAAGGGAGGGTCAGACATTGGGGGAATGAATGCAGAGCCCTCAGGGCAGTGTTGAGCTAATATGTACATTCCTTGAACACTTCTCCCTCTGGCCTCCTAACGTGAAGAGATGAATGTCCTGATTTTTCAGGTCTAAAGGACGACCTTCCCAGAAGCCCCTGGTCCTAACGAAGCAGAAAGCCTTTCGTTATAGTTGATGTCTGAGGAGAGCTAGATACTAGAGTGTGGATGTAAAAGCCTTTTCAGGATACCCTAACTCAGCATTTCTCAAGTCAGTTCTTTTCCACACTGGTGGGGTCTCACCGTCCAGTGGGCGGCCCTCAAGCTTCTAGCCTAAGGTTATCGTGAGTTAAACCTGTCACAGTCTCCTCTGCTCCCCATTCCTGTGTCTACCCTCCCTCAGGGGAAGGCCCCTTAGCGTTGGCTGTCCTTCCGAGAAAGGTGTGCAGCTCACATGAGCTTCCAGCATTTTGAAGCCTGCGCTACTCATTTTTCTCAGAGCTTCACACATCAGTCTCGTGAGCTCAGTCCACAGGCGTCTGCCCCCAAGAGGCAGCTCTCAATGGGTGTGGAAGGGGCAGGTTTTTGAGACAGAGGCCCTGGTCCAGTTCTGGTGACTGCATCCAGGGCGTGAGCCCCCAGCTGGGCCAGCTCTAGGAAGCGGCATGCAGCCTCGATCCCCACCTGACAGACTCCCTGCAGCAGTGGCCATAAGGAGCCTGTCTCCTTCCTCCTCCGAAAGTCCAGAGAAGGCAGAGCTCTGGTTCTAAGGAAGTGGCAAACCCATCTCTGGGAACAAGTGTCCCAGAGACAGACTAGCTGGGCCCTGGAGCGGAGCACGCTTTCCTTACCGTTCCCACGGTCATCTCCTAAGGGGTCCAGGCAGGGCTCCTCCTTGGCTTGTCTATGGGGGCTCAGGGCTTCCTGTGACACACACAGAACAGACCTTAAATATCACTGGCACTTTAAAAGCGGCCTGAGAACCTGATCAGGCCTAAGAAAGATCAGGACACTACAGTGACGCCACACGTGGGCCAGCATCACAACCAGTGTGTGCCGGCAGGCCCAGAGGGGCCAAGGCTAACACCCCGCGCTTTACATGCCTTTTTAGGGGGCGGGGTGGGGGAGGACTTGGGAGGAGAGGCAAGAGGATGACAGGGGGAAAAGCAGCTTACCTGGGACTTGGCTGCCACCTCCCAATCTCCAATGCTCCCCATCTTTGGAACAGTAGGGGCTTGAGGCATGAGGACAGCTGAGGAAGAGAATAACCCTGTGAAACCCAAGCTTCGGATCTCTAAAACCACTTCCTTCTGAGACTCAGCTTTCCAGGGGTCATGCTGGGATCAAGCCAAGGGTGTCCCACGTCCTTCTTCATCTTCAGTGACGTGCCACGTGCTGTGTCAGTACCCACCCCGCTGCCAAGCCTGCACCTTCTGTGTAACTCCAGCTAGCAGGGCGTGCTACGAGCACCCCCTTTAGCAGAGCCTTTTAACCTTACTGCTCAGTAACAACATCCATCAGACGCTTATCCTATCTTGTACCTGGAATTCTGCACACCCTTTCTCCCCACCTGCCAAGCCTGTCCCTTGAGAGGAAAGGCCTCATTCTCTTACGTCCCCGTATCCTTGGTACTTACCACTCTCTTTCAAGGGCTGAGGTGGCATCTTGGAAAGGCCAGGACATGTATTCTCCATCCGCTGTTTCCGGGGCTGTCCCCTGGAGCAGTGAGCCACTGGCTGCAGCAGGAAGCCCTGAAACTCTCGAACTGCTTTGAAGGGCCCGGACTCTTGAGTGCGCCGCTCTCGTCCCTACACACAAAGTCAAAGCTTCCGATCATCAGTAAGGTCCCTTCGGGAGGGCAGGAGTGTTGGTTTGGGTATGTGTTCCAGGGGTTAACAGACTCTTAAGATCCACAGAGGGTTTCAGATGCAATGAGAACGCTATCAGACTGACTTTAGTAACAGATCTGCATTTACGCCAACAGTCGTCACAATCGACAGAGGAACTGCGGGACTAGACCCAATGACGCTCCTTACTCTCTACCCAGCTCCTCCAACTACTGCCACGCTACAGCAAACGTTCTAACCCCTTGGGCTGGAACTGTCAACACGGGAACGAAGGCAGATCTGAGCGACAGTGAAGAGGCACAAAACACCCATGAGGGCAGAGCTCGTGTTTCTGGTCCAGTAAGGAGCTTAGAAGTCACTGCTGCACATGGACTCAGCGAGAAAGAAGCTGGAAGAACTGAAAAACCAACAGCTCTCAGAGCCGCGCCAGTGCCTGTCCTCAAGGCGGGACAAGTAAGAGAGGTAACTCCGCCAGAGCAGAGACCTCTGCAGAAACCAGGGCTGGACAGGAAAGCTACACCACAGCTCACAAGGTGCTGATGGCACAATGCAGACAGCCCGAGAGTCACGCTCCAGGAGACCCAGTCACTCAGACATGGGACACACGTGTTTCACTTCCAAGATGTCTACCCTCCTTCATGGTGAGTAGCACAGAAAAGTCCCTCATGCTTCTGTGGTGGGCAGGGATGGAACCACTGTGAGAATCGCCAGGGCACTCTGTGAACAGTACCTGCCTCAGGAGAAACCATTTTACCAGAGCAGAACCTACTTATAAGGAGCTGCCTGGCCCCAGCTCCCTACTGTTCCACACAGGCAGTGAGAAGTTCCGCCTGAAGCCCTTTCTAGCAGCCTGTCCCATCCAAGAGAAGAGGAAGTCTGAAATACTGAGGAATCACAGGGCTATAGAGTGTCCCCTAGACACACTCTGCCATTACATTATGAAAGAGTATTTACATAGCTCCTTCCACTTATTTACTGAGGCAGAGTCCCTCAGTGAGACTCAGAGCTCACTGATATGGCTCATCTTTCAAGCCAGCTTGTTCTTGGGATCTCCTGTCTCTTCCTTCTGAAGCTGGAATTACAGACAGACCTCCATGATTATCCTGCATTTATATGGGTTCTGGGGACCTGAACTCTGGTCCCTGCTTGTGTGTCAAGAACTGTAACCACTGAGACATCTCCCCAGCCCACTTTCTTCTGATTAGGGTTAAATTGGTATCTCCTTCTTCCTCTTTTTCAATCTATTGGGTGACCCTATATTTAAAGTGAATTTCTTGTGTACAGCGTATAGTTGGGTCTTACTCTCTCTCTTCCTTTTAGTTGGTTTATTTATCTTTGAGACAGGGTCTTGCAGTATAACCTAGCCTGGCTCCAAACTTGCAATCCTCCTGCTTC
Source organism: Cricetomys ansorgei (assembly GCA_026225945.1). Lineage (NCBI taxonomy): Eukaryota > Metazoa > Chordata > Mammalia > Rodentia > Nesomyidae > Cricetomys > Cricetomys ansorgei. The sequence continues at coordinate 108,627 of JAMJFZ010001521.1, forward strand.
AGCTCCCTAACTGCTGGGATTACAGATGAATGGCACCATGCCAGTTAGTTAAGTGTGTTCAGACTATTGGCATTTAAGGTGATTAATTCTTCATTTGGATTACTAAGTTTCATGGCTTGATAATCCCAGCTCTCTGCTGTCTGACACTGGTTTCATGCTTATTCTCTTCAAACTGTTGCTCTCCTTACAGTATGCCTTGTCACCAACAGCCCCTTACTAGTTTTCTGAGTTCTGTGGGCACTCCAATTTAAGCACACATCTAGAGCATCAAAGCTAGCATCCACACAGAGGAACGCCCGGCATTTGTCTTTCTGGGTCTGGGTTACGTCACTCCAAATGACTATTTCCAGCTCCATCCATTACCTGTGAATGCCATAATTCATTTTCCTTCACAGTTAAATAACATTCCATCGCACTATATGCACATTTTCGTTATCCGTTACCGTCAGCAGAAGGACATCTGGGCCGTTTCTATTATCTGGTTATTGTGGATAAAGCAGAATGAACGCGGGCGAGGAGAGTATCTCTGTAGCAGAATACAGCCCTTTGGGAGTACGCCGAGGAGTGGTACAGCTGATCACGTGACAGACCTATGTCTAGCTCTGCGGGGAGCCGCCACACCGATTCCCAGAGTGGCTGTACCAGTTTGCACTTCCACTAACAGTAAGTGTTCCCCTCATGTCCACACCGCCTTCTGATATCAGTTTTCTGTTGTTGCTGTTGCTGCTGCTGCTGCTGATGATGATGATGATGAAGACGATGATGATGATGTTGCTTTAGTCTTAGCTATTCTGACTGGGAGAAGATGAAATCTCAAAGTAGTCCTAATCTGCATTTATCTGATCGCTAAGGATACTGAACTTTTAAAACAAAATATTCCAGGCCAGTCTCTCTCTCTTTCTCCCCCCTCCCTCCATCCCTCCCTCCCTCTCTCTGCCCCCATCTTGCTGATCAGGATGTAAGGTCTTAGCTATTGTTCCAGCACCATACCTGCCCACCAACCACGCTTCCCGCCATGGTGGTCATGGACTAGCCCTCTGAAACGGTAGCTTCCTTTTATAAGTTGCCTTGGTCGTGGTGTCTGTTCACAGCAATAGAACACTAATTATGATAGCTATCTTTTCTCCAGTGTATATTTGCTTCGTCAAAGTCAGGTGGCTGTAGGAGTGTGGGCTTTTACCTTAGTCCTCGTTTCTATCCCACTTATCAGATGTGTTTGTTTTGATGCCAGTACCATGCTGGTTTTATTACCATAGCTCTGCAGTAGAACTTGGAATCGGAGACGGTGATGCCTCCAGCAGTGTTTTCACTGTTCAGGATGATTGGGGCTATCCCGGGCCTTTTGTGTTTCCATATGAGTTTTAAGATATTTTTCAATTTTTATGAACGACTGTGTTGGGATTTTGATGAAGATTATATTGAATCTGTGTGTTGCTTTCAGCACAATGACCATTTTGACAATATTAATCCTACCAATCCATGAGCGTGGAAGGTCTTTCCGTCTTCTGGCATCTTCTTCAATTTCTTCTGGGTCTTAAAGTTCTCATTGTACAAGTCTTTCACTTTCTTGGTTAGATTTATTCCAAGTTTGGTTGTTTTTTTTTTTTTTTGAGGGGGGGCTATTGTGAATGATGTTTCCCTGATTTCTTTCTCAGTGTCATTGGCTACTGGCATATAGGAAGCTACTGATTTTTGTGTGTTAATTTTGTAACCTTTTTGAATGTGTTTATCAGCTACAAGTAAGTTTATTTTGTCATCTTTCTTTTCCTATTTGCTTCTTCCTTTTATCTCTCTCCTGCCTTTTTGCTCTACGAAGATAAGCACTATATTAGGAGAGAAAAGAATAGACATTCTTGTCTTGTCCCTGGTTTTAATGGAAATATTCCATTTAGATTGGTGTTGGCTATAGGCTTGGATCATACGCTTTATTATGTTGAGATGCTTCCCCTGTATTCCCAGATTCTCTGGAACTGTTATTATGGAGGGATGCTTGAGTTTGTCAAAGACCTTTTCTGCATGTAATGAGACGATCATGTGGTTTCTGTACTTAAATCAACTTATTTGGAAGATTACATTCATTGACTCACTGTTGAACCATTCCTGTATCTCTGGGATGAAGCTGACTCGACTGTGGTAAATGTTAGTTTTGATGTGTTCCTGAGTTTGGTTTGTAAGCATTTTGTTGAGATTTTTTGTGTCTGTATTTGTTAAGAAGGTTGGCCTATATTGATTCTAAGTTTATACAGAGAGGCAAAAGATCCAGATTAACCAAGGCTCCTCACCAAGATGTACAGATGCCACGCAAGCACCTGAAAAGGTGTTTGTAATCATTAAGAAACTGCAAACTGGGGGCTGGAAAGAAGGCTCAGTGCGTCCCACAGCAGTATAAGGACCTGAGTTCAGACCCTGGCACCCACGTGAAAACAGTGTCCACCTGTCATCCCAGCACTGGGGACATGGAGGCAGGAGGATCCCTGGAGCTCACTGGCCAGCCTCTCTAGCCAATCAATGAATTGCAGGCTAGATAAGTGGCCATGTCTCAAAACTAACATGGGGAAACTCTTGAGGAAGACGCCTGACACTAACCCTTGACCTGCGCATTCGTGTGCATACGAACTAACCCACATACAGGGTAAAATGTGATACCACTTCACAAAGACCAGAGTGCCCAGCATCCAAACCAAAGACTAATAAGGTTGGGCAACAACAGAAACCCATGGTCACTGCTGGCAGAAATGCGGAACAGTACAGCCACTTTCCAAACCTGATTGGCAGTTTCTTATAAGACTATAAACATCCCTTCTCCATAAGATCCAACAATGCAATTCTTCATTTTTTCCCAAATGGCCTGAAAACTTACAGACACACACACACACACACACACACACACACACACACACAAACCCTACATGTGACATTTTTACAGTGCTTTCATGCGTAACTGCCAAAATGTAGACACAACCGAGACATCCTTCGGTCTTGACTGGAGGAACTGGTATACCCGGCAACAGAACAGAATTCTGTGCTAAAAAGAAAAGCGACAGCAAGCCGCGAGCAGCTGGGGGCTGTGTGACTCCACCTCTGCGGCACCCAGGGAAAGGCCACATTGGACAGAAGCATCAGTGTTTGCCAGGGGTTGGAAGGAGAAAGAATCGGTAAGCAGAACGCACGGCGCTGTTTGGGCGGTGAGACTATTGTACGTGACACCGTGGGAGCAGACACATGCCATGATGTGCCGTGCCTACCCTAACCCATACAATGTCCACCGCCAACGGGCCTCAGTGTGAAGTACATGCTCAGCTGCTGATGGTGCTGATGCGGGCTCACCGGGGTGATAAACGGTCTGCTCTGGCGGGGGATGCGGACAGTGATGGAGACCACAGTGGGGTCAGGGCGTCTCTGAGAACACTGTACTCTCAGCTCAGTTCTGAACTGAAAAATATACTTTAAAATAATGTACATCTTGTCAGAATACCTGATGAAGAGTGGAGTTCCACGTGAGTGATGCCAGATGAGACAAGATCAAGACCCCTTTCAGGGAAACATCCTAGGGCCAGTTAGCCCTGAAGGAAGGCACAGACCTTCTTGAGGTGGTGGTCCACCCTGAGGAGCACAAATTTCATGCTCTTGTGAAGACTTAGACTGCCTCCAGAGAGGATAACAAGTCAGAGAGCTTGTAGGGAGAGATCACAAGCTGCAGCACGTTCACCAAAGAAAGCCCTTCCCTGCGCACCCATTGCTGTGAACAACTAGGAGCAAGAGAGAAGCTGGAGGGTAAACATAAAAGTCACGAGGAACGGGCACTCAGAGAAGATGCCGCCACTTTATTTTTTTTCTCCATTTTAGAAGCAGTTCAGCCTCTGGTCAGCTTACGGTGGTGTCGTTTGAAAAACTCTAGTCTGACTTCATTTTACAGATGATGTATCAGGAAGACCTTGGTTTAAGTCGGGTCTCATTTCTAGTCCTCACGTTCTTCATCTTCCAGCTCCGAGGTCCTGAGGCTTCCATTGTTTCTTCTCCGTCACTGAACGCAAACAGCTGGCTTCTTGGAAGAAATAACGCGGGGCGGAGTACACCTTTAGAAGGCCTGGGCTTGCTCTCTGTTCTCTGACTTGAAGGGAGTCTGTAAGGGAGACCAGCAGCAGAGCCATGGAGCTCAGCCCTCCCTTGTCCCATCCTTACGTCTGTACACAACTTTACGGTTTAAACGGACAGAAAACCCTGCTGTTTACAACATATGTATTCTCAAGCACAACATCTTCACGACCGAACGTGGTCAGGTATGAAGCCACGGGACTTCTGACTGTAACAAGCAGAGAACTGCAAGGCTTTGAGGTGAAGGTTCTGAAGGCTGCCTCAGCCTGAAGCCACCTACAGGAGCTGACTATACAGGGCAGCTGCAAGCAGGATCCAAATCTCTGTCATAGCTGGGCAGTGGTGACGCACGCCTTTAGTCCTAGCACGCAGGAGGCAGAGGCAGAGGATCTCTCTGAGTTTGAGGCCAGCCTGGTCTACAGAATGAGTTCCAGGACAGTCAGAGTTACAACACACAAACCCTGTCTCCAAAAACCAAAAACCGAAAACACAAAACAACAACAACAACAAGAAAAATCAAAATCTGTGTCATAGGAAAATTACATACTATATCATGCTATACCATGGGTCCTCAAAGTTGCTTATACGCCGTTGAAACTGTGAAAGTCGAATGCACAGTGCAACTTCCCTCTTTGGGCTCTACCGCTCGCTATACGAATTCGGACAAGCTACTTACCTCGCTCTTAGCTCACTTGAAAAACAGCCAAAGGAGAACCAACCTTTCCAGACTGCATGGCTGACTGGGTGCGGCATACATGTGAAAGGCTCGGAACCCCGGCCTGACGCACAGTGGGCGCTCACAGAACACCAGTGAAGCCCTCACCTGAGCCTCCCACTCGGAGGGTTTAGAGCAGGTATTTGCAGACGAGGCATCCGTTCTGTAGTGGGAAGGGCACGGCCTTGAAACCTAGGGGGGTTTGGGCTCTGGCCCAAGTGAGCGCCGTGGACCACCTGCTTTTCGGAGCCCCAGTCTACAACATGGGGACGGTAATGCTGTTTCCGCCTATGTGCTGCCGTAAGCATTCCAAAGAGATCCAAGTGTGAGTAGCGACTTGTTGAGCATAAAACAATGCGGATCAGGCACACCGGATGGTCCTGGGAGGCAGTTTCAGCGGTGGTTAGGCACACACACTCTAGTTCGACTTTTCCAAGTGCAAATCTTGACTCCACGACCCCGTAGTCAGTGATTTTGAACACATTACCTATCGTTTCTTTGCTTCCATTTCCTCGCCAGTAAAATCAGGCTAACAGTAAAAACCCACCTTACTAACCTGTGGCGGAATTAAATGAGTTAGTGCAAGCCAAGCAGTTAGAATACTGCCTGCCACACAGCAGGGGTCAGTAAACGGCAGTTGTTCATTGATTACTACTATTGGGATTTGGGGGACAGTTATTAATTCAATCCCAGCCCCGCTGCCCTGCCTAACTGGCTTCCTGGAGGACAGACTCTTAGTCTCACCTGCTGTCTGGTAGCCCAGGCCTCCCGGTGCCAATCCTCCACCAGGGCCACCGCCTCCTCCCCACTCTCAGGGTGTCGTGCCTGCACCCAGGTCTGCACTTCCCTGGGTAAGATGGACAGGAACTGCTCGAGCACCAGAAGTTCCAGGATCTGCTCTTTGAGGTGGATCTCAGGCCTCAGCCAACGGCAGCAGAGAGCCCAGAGCTGGCTGAAGGCTTCGTGGGGTCCAGCTGCATCCCGGTACTGGAACTGCCTGAAACACTGGCGGGAAACCTCAGGGCCAGGGACAGGGCCGGGGACTTCCTTCTGGGGCTTGGCGTCTGATCCCCATGAGTCCTCCTCCAGTTTCACGATCAGGAGATCGCAAGGAGGCTCTGGTGGAGGCGAGGCCACAGCCATCGTCTGGCCTGGATGCTTCACTTCGGCTGGGTTGTCCTCATCCTCATCGGTGATGATGTGTCCTTGTCCTGCACTGATGATGTGTCCTTCGGGGGACTCCTGGGGAAGGACTGCTCCCCCAGACTGTGAAGGCAGAAAGACAAAGGACACGATGAGCGAGATGACATGCGAGCATCCTTTCCTCGCTTCTCTCGCGCCTTCCGCAACCTGTGAATGGCACGGAAAGATTCGGAGATGCTCCTTTGCCAAGGGCAGGAAGTGAGACGGTTCTTGGGCACCAAACCCAGCACACGCTCACATTACAGAAAGACAGCTCTGTATTACGTCCTCCGGGACACTCCCAAATGTTGACGCCAAGAACCCCGGGCCTCAGGCCCTAGTGTAGTCTTTCTCCCTTCTCACTATGTCTAAAAGCTAACCTTCCCTCCAGCCGCGTTGAAGGTCACCTCCTCCTCCTCCTCCAGGAGACCTGCCTTCAAGACTTGAGATTTGGTATTCCTCTGTTGGGTAGTCATCTTACAAAATCCCTCTCATTCCCCACATCTACACTGAGGTTTCTCAGAACTCCATCCAAAGCTGTCTGCAGACCTTACGACTCCAGCATTTCCACCTGACTGTCCCCTAAATACCTCAAACTCAATGAGTTAAAACAGAATGCGTCATCAGGCACGATCCCTATAATCCCAGCTACCAGGGGGCCGAGGCAGGGAGATCCTAAGTTCAAGACTAGCCTGAGCTACAACAGCAAAACTCTGACTCAACACACAAAAACAAGTAAATAAATAATCAAATCCCGAGTTCATCATCGTCTATGGCAAGCCCCTCCGGCTCCTGGAGCTCTCCATTCAGTGCAAAGTTCCTCTTTCCAACATCTTTTCTTCCAGATGCCACACCTGGTCCCCCACAAAGACCCGTCTCCCCGGATATTTGCATATCATATGCATATGGTATGCATATATAAATACATAGATCACATATTTTTATCATATACACCTCATATATGATAAACAGCAGTTAGTTTTGTTACCTTGTATTAAATATATGAATCTGTTATATCAAAAGTCTAGAATGCCCACGATTTACATCAAAGAATTAACACTTTGTAACTTTTTTCAAACATCTGATACACTAAACATGTATCTGTCGCTGTCATACACAAGGACGAACCTGTCAGGCATTCACAGAGTGCCCATCACGGGTCCTGCATTGTACTGGGAGCTACAGACCCAACAACAGCTGGGACAGACGGTCCCTTCGGCCTTCATGAAAAGTTACAGTCTAGGGACAGACAGCAAGTCAGCAAGCAGAGACTCCTATGCTCCTGCACAAAGGGGACACCCATGGGGAATGAGCAGCCACCAGTCCCAAAGCCAGAGCCTAGGACATCTTTTGAGGGAAGAGATCCTAAAACCTCAAAGGTTCATTTCAAATAGATGTCAGGAACCCCTGGGTGATCATATATCAATCTTCTCCATATGGACTACAGCCTGCTGTGGGGAGCGGGGTGGGGTGGGGGGGGGGTGGGGGGGGGGGGGGAGGAGGTCAACACGGTCAGTCAAGAGCTGGGCAAGGGCATTCTCCAGTCCTGAAGCTATCAGGGAATATATCCAGGCCTCCAAGCGGTGCCTTTTATTGGCACTAAGTACAGTGCTAAGCGATCTCCAGCCACGGTTGCATGGAATCCTCCAGGCAAGCAAGTGGAGGGCCATTAGTGCTGAGCCAAACGTCGCTGACCTGAAACTTCCCTATTTAAGTCTCAGAGTCGGCTCTGTCTGTGTCTGTCCCAAAGTGGGTAAGGGGTACTGGGCCCTATGTCTCTGCTATACTCTGCCTGTTCTTAGTTCCTTGAGCCTTTCCTGCCACCAAATGGAAGTGGGGTGTCTTTCCTACAGCATTATCCCAGACGAAAGTCAGGTTTTCTGTCTCGTGTTCACACTAGGGAGACCTGGCTGTGTTAGTGCATAAGCAAAGACAGTGTGCTGACTTAAATGGCTCCCCACCAAAGGGCTCCCAAGCTGTGACGCAGAGGGAAACTGAGCTTCTGGAAGGGAGGGAGAGAAAAAGGGAGGGAAAGAGAGAGAGAGAGAAAGAGAGACAGAGACACAGAGCGTTATAAAACTACCAAGTGGCAGAGTTAGGACCTAGGGACCCAGGCCCAGGTCAGCCTTCTCTCATCCTTTTCCTTAATTGCATCACACAGCCAAGTGCCTGCCAGAACTGTGCCAATGGAGACAGAGAAGGACACCAAGGGAGAGACAGACTCCAGATTCACTTCTGCCACTTAGCTGCTGTGTGGCACTGGGCAGTTCGGACAGCCTCCTGCGGCCACCTAGCTGAGCTCTTGCACCTGGCTAACTCGTATAACGAGGGCAGAATAAGCAGGCAGGGAAGCTGAAATGGAATAAGTTAGTGAGCACGTGGAATGGGTAAGGACTGTGACCAATCATGACGCCCTGAGGGGCTGTGGGCCCAGGGGTACGGGCCCGGGATGCCCCCAGTTCTTCTGCCTTTTCCAAGAGAAACTGGACCTCTAGAATTTCAAATGCTGTTAACCATCAGAATTGTTTCAGACACCCTGAGGATTAAATAAAGCATGGTGGCAGACTTCACCCCACATGGGCTGTCACTGTGTCTCCTCCTAGCTGAATAAATCATTGCAAAGTACCCAGTACCCAGGAAGACTTGAGAGGGGGACAGACTCCCCAACCAATAAGGGGAAGGCACTCAATCAAAATCAGGGCCACCAAAATTCATTGCATGAAATTCTCAGATTCAATTTTTTTCTTAATTGGCACCACTTAACCATGGGGAAGCTGAGTAGGGCCTTAGCTCCTGGGGCACTGAATGTGAACGTGGACATAAGTTCTCCCCTCCACCCACTCCTGTAATGACAGGAGGGGGAGAGAAGATTCTCCCTGGGACCTGAGAAAAGACTAGATCGGTTGGGGACCTCCAAACAGTACGAAACTGGGAGCTCCCAAAGATTGTCAGTCACACTTGGCTGAGAGTACAAGCTAAGGCTTAAAGCAAATGGGACTCACATCTAAGGGCTTAAGCTGGGGACAGCAGATTGGCCTCATTTAGCATACCAACTTCAATCACCGGAGGTAGCTATCCAGAGTAGTCTGCTAAGGGGCAGGTTCTGTATCAATATATGTTGTGATCAATTAGCAACGGCTACAAGGCCTTGGGAAGAGGGAATGGCACCACGCATCCCTGTATGTTAGCCAATCCTGTCTTTAAACCTCCATCAGCCATTGACCCAGCCTCAACCTACAGCAGACTTCCGTGACAGGAAGAACGTTACCGCTCATAGCCCTGAGAGTCTATAGCCATCTTTAAGCCGGATCTAACAAAGCTCACCCTGACGGTCTCCACATTCCTCAAGCATTTACTCATTCACTTGAGCTACAGCAGATGTTTACTGTTCTAGGCTGGACAAGGGAAAGAGAGATGAGCCAGACACTTCCTGTCCTGATGATGCTGTCTAGCGGGAGAGACTAAAAAAGAAAGTCCCAGATAATTACATTAATCAAAAGCAGTAAATACGGCATGATTTGGGAGCTGGGAAGTCAGGGGTGACAATCTGCTTAACAGAGTTCAACAGGGGTTACCTGTTGAGTTGGTTCTTGAGTGGTTCTCTTCATAGAGAATGGGGGATGGGTACAGCAGAGACAGGATATGTAACAGTAGAGAACCAAATGGCACCCGCCCACGAAATCGGAAAAACCGCGGCAGCCTCAGAGTGTGGAGTGTGTGAAAAGTGGGCTGCAATGGGCATGTATGAAGAATCTCGAATATCAGATGTCACTCAACATGTGCTGCACCCAGTGATGGATTCCAAACTGCAGAACAGACGGTACAATCAGACTTGCCGGTTAAACAGATCATAGTGGCTGCAACGTTTGTCGACGCTGGAGAAATGAAAACGTGGACACTTCTGCAAAGACCCTCAGAAGACAGAGGTAATTTTTAAGAGAGACTAAAGAAATGGCAAGATGTGAAACTGCATGGATTGGGGAAGAATGCAGAAAGAGTCAGCTGGCAAAACAAGTAGGTCAGTGGGTGGGTGGGTCAGTAGAGGGGGGTCGGGAGGTGATGGTTCCTTTCACTACAATCAAAAAAGACGAAAGAAGTGCAGGTTTGGGTCTGAACACAATAGCCAGTCACAGATGACAAGAACTTGGGTATGGAGAATAAAGCACTACTTTAAGGTCACACTTCCAGCTTAGGGCCTCTTCACTTCTTTGCCAGGGCTGTGAAATCTCCCTTTGCCTGTGCTCTCCAGACCCTAAGGTGACTTCCCCACACAGCCAAAACCCATCCCTGCCACCTCACCTGCAGCCCCAGCCTCACTGCCGACCCCTCCAGTTCACTCTTCATCCCGACCCCTCGGTGACCCTGCCTATCTCCAGACGCTGCATCCTCTGCCCGCCCCCCGCACTCCCCCCACGCACGCACGCTGCTTCCCCCTCTCATCTTCCCAGACACCCCAGGATACCACCACCCGCTAAGCCTCCAGCCCAGCGTCTGAGTCCCAGCTTCACCCCACCGCCACCCAGACTCACCCTCCGAGACACCCACTTCTCAACAGGGCGGAAGTGTTCCCAAGCTCGCGCGGGGGATGCTGGGACACGGAGTCCAGCCGCCGCCAGCCCGGGAACTGGTCCTCTGAAACTACAACTCCCATAAAACATCGCGCGAGCACCGGCGGCAACTCCCACTGTCTGCCGCCTCTCAGATGATGTCAGACAATAAGTGTGTCATCTTCTCCTGGGCTCTATCACCGGAACAAATCGAGCAGGGTCAACGCCTGGAGGCGTGGCCCGATGCAGTCATGACTCTTCCCATTGGTTGTGCGGTGACGGTACCGCCTAGTGGGCAGAGATCAGAAGGGGTAAGGCCTGCTGAAGAATAGGATCCCTGTGTTGAGCTGGACTGAGTACGGAAAAGTAGTAATAGAAAAGGAAAGAGGGCGACTACAGTGACCATTCTGTGGGCAGGAGAGAGTCGGACGATTGTAGCCACAATTTCCAGTTCACAACTTAAGTGGTTTGGAAGAGTTCTATCCCTCTTCACTTGTGAAGTGACACTATTAGACCACAAGAGGGCACCCCTCACCCTAAATCCAGCCTGGAATTGGTGTCTCTTAGCCTTTGTCTAATTAAAACCTGGCATTTTGCTACAGAAGTGGAAAAGTAAAAAAATAAAAATAAATCCCTAAGAGGCCAAATCCCGGCCAGAACCAGACCTGGGTTCTGGTTTGGCAGTACTCTGTGCATTTGCCTATCTGAATCTTTCCAGCTGGGTCAGGACAAGGCTCCACAGATGAGGCTTCAGGACATGACTTTTAGAAATCTTCCAGATCAAGTACTCCTGGAAGTAAAAGACCTCAAAGCACATGATTCCAACATGTGTGTATCTGCTTGTAAATGATACACATGTCGCATGTAGTAATATAAAACATTGTTTTAATTTTTGGTTTTTAAAAGATTCTTAAACCAAGTGGTGGTGGCGCATCCCTTTAATCCCAGCACTCAAGAGGCAGATCTCTGTGAGTTCAAGGCCAGCCTGTTCTACAAAGTGAGTTCCAGGACAGCCAGGGCTACACAGAGAAACCCTGTCTCAAAAAACAAACAAAAAACCAAAGACAAAATTCTCATTATTTTCCTAATTTTGTGTATGTACTGGGATGGGTATGTACACATGAGTGGCAGTTCCCTCCAAGGCCAGAAGAGGGCATCAGATCCCCTGGAGCTGGAGTCAGAGGTGACTGTGAGCACCTGTCCCAAAGTGGGTGCTAGATTGTGAACTCAGGTCCTCTTTAAGAACAGTATGGATTATTAATTATTGAGTGTGGATTGTTAATCCAGCCCTGTAATATGAAACTTCTATTGAACATGTGTAATGAATTGGTAGGTGTTTTTCTTACTCCTTCAGTCATATTAACACATTTAATCCTTATAAAATACTGAAGGGGTGTGATGCTATCCCATTTTACAAAACACGAAACTGAGGTACAAAGAGTAAGTGATCTACCAAAACCACATAGTTAAAAGAAGTAGGCAATCAAGCTTCAGAAAAAGGTGAGATTTTTAAAAAGAGAAATATAGCTGGGCCAGATAGTAAACATACCCATAAACCTGGGCACTTGAGATTTGTGAGACAAGAATATTAGGAGTTCAAGGTCATTCTCAGAGAGTTCCAAGGCCAGGTCGGGGCTGAGGTTGGGGATAGGGGTAGAGGAGGTGAGGGAGAGAAAGTAATATTAATGTATTATTTTCTCCCCCAAAACCCTGCCCTAGGCTGGGAGCTCAGAACAGGCCTCGGCAGAAAGTGATGGCTGAGTTGAATTTCAAAGGATGTTTAGCAGGTCCCCAGAGAAAAGTGTTGTCAGTAAAGAAGTGGTGTGTGCAAAGGTCAGGAGGCAAGAGTTTATAATGCACTGGGAGCTATATGTGGCTGGCGCCATGTGGCTAGAGCACCCAGGGTGAACTGTTGCTTTGAGACCCAAGAGCATATCTTCATGTTTTCGCTGCAGGAAAAATGATCATCTGCTCCCAGACAACACCCCAGCTTTGTGGTCCTCAGCTATCAACCCTATCTGTCCTAGTTAACTGTCCATGTGACACAGCCTAGAGTCATCTGAGAGGAAAACCTCAGTTTGGGAAACTGCCTAGATCAAACTGGCCCAGGGATATGTCTGTGGGGGACTGTCTTGATTGCAAATGGATGTTGGAAACTCCATATCAGTCCACTTTGGGCGGTACCAAACCTAGGCAGCCGTCCTGAATGCTATAAGAAAGCTAGCTGAGCATAAGATAGCTAGCAAGCGGCACCCTCCGTGGTTCCTGCTGTGCTTCATGGGCCGTGAAGTGAGCTCCTTGGTTGGAGGTAATGCTGTGTGGAATAACAAGCAGGCCTGCCTTGAATTGCCACCTTAACATCCCTCAACCATAGAGTGTGACCTGGAATTGTAAGCCCCAAAACACCCTTTCCTCCCTTAGGTTGATTTTCGTTCAGGAGTTTTATCACAGCAACAGAAGTGAAACTAAAAACATCCACAACCCCAGATGCAAATGGATCCATTGACTTCTTGAAAGCTGGGTTGAACTTGACCTGGTCCCAAGTTCCATAGCTTAGGAAGGTCTCCCTCCTTCCCAGCATGCCCCACGAATCCCTACCTTTATTTCCCTCTCTTCCTCCCTGCCTCTTGCATTTCCATTAAATAAAAAATTGGATT
>JAMJFZ010001522.1:0-115620 GCA_026225945.1 Cricetomys ansorgei
ACTCTTTTCATCCATCTACTGTTAACTACCTGGGGGATGAAAGTGAAGCATTTCATTTAAGAATATCAAATAATGGTTTTAATTCTCCTGTGGAGATTTTTAAATGAGGCATAAAGGCAATTGATATCTCCTAATAATTTCTGAAAATGATTTAGAGTTTTTATCTTTTCTAATCTGTACTTTCTGGGGCAAAAGAATTAGAGGATGCAGTTTATGTCCCAAATAGGAGTAAAGTAACTCTTGTTGCACCTTTTCAGGGAACAATAACTAAACCTTGACTTTTTAAGGCTAGCTGTAAATGAGCATATGCTGCAAGTAAAACTCCTTCTTGCTTAAAAGCTAAAAGAATACCATCCATATGATGCATTATATATATTTGTGGGAATTGTTTAATAGTTTTTTCAACTGTTTGTGCTACAAAACTTCTGACATAAAGTAGAACTGTTAGCAATACCTTGAGGAAAATCTTTCCAATGTTGTCATTTCATAAGTTCTTAAAATCACTAGAAGGTACACTAAAAGCAAATCTTTTATAATCATCAGGAACAAGAGAAATAGTGTAAAATCAACTTTAAGATCTATAATAATTTATAAGTATCTATAGAAATAGCAGAAGGAGTGAGCAACCCAGGTTGTAGGGCTCCCATTAATTCTATGGTCTCATTCACTTTTCTCAAATCCTCTAATAATCTCCATTTCTAGGATTTCTTATTGAATACAAAAATCTTTTTGATAACAGAAATAGGAGAATTCCAAAGAGAATTAGAAGGAATTATATGTCTGCATTTAGACACACAGGTGTATAGCATCTGTGTGGAGTACAGGTTGGGCAGTAGCCTCTACTAAAAATATCCTAACGACAGCTCGCAAGGTTACTGAATACTTTGTCCCGCAAGAACAAAACCTTGTTTAGATAAATATTACTTTATCATTGGGGCTATGCAGGTATACTCCCATTTCTTTCATAATATCTCTTCTCCACAAATTTATAGGTATCCTGGAATTACATAAGGCTGAAATGCTCCCTGAGGCCCTTCAGCATCCTTCCAACTCAGAATATTACTACTTTGTTCCGGGGTTTGGCTCTGTCCTATTCTTTGTTAGATTTTAGCTTTTAAATCATAATTCCTGAATTAGAAACTCATGTTAAAAACAAAACTTTTGACTTATAACTATAATTTATACTTTATAGAGAGACTGGGAACTTTCAATTCCTGGCTTTTTGAGAATCTATCATTATAGAATATTGTAAATTTTTTAATCCTACTTTAATTATCAAAATTGCTAAGGCTTTACAATGTTAGCAAAGACAAGCACATAAAACATACATCTTTGCACCGGAATAGGCCTTTCATAAGCAGGGACATATTTTAAGCTAGTGCTTCTCAATGTTTATAATGCTATGACACTTTTACATCACATCTCAAGTTGCAGTGACCCCCAATCAGAAAACTACAACTCCAATATGAATTGAAATGTAAGCATTTTACAGACTTAAAATGACCCACAGCCTTGTAAATATAAATACCTTAAAAATCTGTTTCTAAAAACATCCAGTTTTTAACATTTAGCTTTTTAGCTAAAATTACAAATTTGTAAAATTACAAATTTGAAAATTAGTTTAAAACCTCCCATCTGTGCGCTTATAATAAAGTTCCTTTATTGTAGTATGCATTCCTTCTGTCCTACCCTTAGCAGCAGTCTGCCTTTTAGCCCTGCCTAAACCAGCTCTAGCATAGAGGCAGCTCAGCTATAATATGGCCTCTCCATCTCTAAAACTGCCAAACCAGCTGTTCTGATTTATTTAGTTTTAAACCCTTAACTCTCACACTGAAAAAATTTGGATGCCAGTAAAAGGCACATTACTGTATATGAATGCACAGAGGTATAGCTTCAGTATCTTATTAATACACTGTTCTTAAAAGTCCTATCTTTATAAATCTTATTTTTAGGTCAGGAAAAAAACACCATAAAAAATCCAATTTACATTTAAAATATCTTAGATCTGTTGTCTCTTTGATTTGGTACCATGGCAGCTGCCTTTATTAGGGCTGATGGTTTAATGATGGTGGAGTCACATAGCACTCGACCTCTTTGATTCTATTAAAACAGTGGCACCCACATGGCCATTCCACCAGCCATGTGGCTGCCTTATTCCCCAGGTAGGAAGGAAGCCAAGCTGGTTGCAAAACCACATATCAGCAAGTCACACGTAGTCCACATTCCAAAATGGAGTCACGCCATGCAGTACTCAAGTTTATTATCAACCACGTTACAAGCTTTACTTAATGCTCTTTTTACACCAGAAAACACATCGTCATCCACACACACAGATAGAAAAAATCTTTTAGAGACATAGAAAACCAGGCCTGGAAGAACAGGGAAACCTCAGGACTTCTCCGGGATGATGACTTGTTGCTGTTTTACAATTTGTCTGCTTAAGCAAAAATCTGGAACAATTTAGACCTGTGACTTCCAAAGAGGCCACTTCTACAGTCATGTGCACATTTGGCAGTAGAGGCGGCTAGTGCAGTAGGCTGGGGCAGCTGCTGAAACCATATTGGCATTCTGGCTAGCAGCAGAAGCTGTTCCAAGTCTCTCCTCTAAGCTTGCACTAAGACCCATTTCCATGTAAACCTGCCCCAGATCTGGCCAGCTAGCATCAGGACACTGATCTTCAAATGAACACAGAACATACATATATTCTCATACATTTAAGTCCCATACGCACACACATAAGGGTGCACACATGAAACAGACAGCAGATCAACAAAATCAAGACATTGACATTGGTGATCACCAAGACAAAAATTAATCAGGCTGAGAAAAAAGAAATGAGTGTTAAAGTAAGGGTGAACCCAGAAAAAAAAAGTAACAGTTCTCCACATGGTTGTATCAGAGGATCCAGAGCTTCAGGGCAGGATGCCAGTGTCCTGTGAAAACAAAACATTCCCTCTCCTGGGTGCCAGTGTTAATAGAGTCTAACTTTTAGTTTTTAACAACTGTATTGGAAGTTAAACTGGAAGCACTTTCTTTTATCCAGAAAATCAGATATATTGCCAATGTGAAGTACTTAAAATCTATATTCAGACAATAACCAAATGAAATTAAAAATCTTGAGCTTATGACTGTTAATAGCAGGACCAGCTTATCAGAACTTTATCCAGAATTCCATCAGTGTTATAAAGTATTCTGTTATACCTTTTTAACATTTATCTATACATTTTAAATCACTTCTTCAGACCCTCACCATTTACTTAGGCTTTCACATCCTCAGACCTGTAAACCCCAAAACATTTTTAAACAGTTTGCTAATTAGTTAACAAGGAAAAAATTTGTGAAACGAATGTGAGCTCAAGCGATTACTATTAATCAGGGTTCAGTTTTGTAGCTCACTTCTTATCTTTTTCTTTATTTAAGTATGTTGCTCCTAAGTCTGATTCTTGTGAGCAAGATTTCCTTTTTTTCCAGCTCCCACCAGCTGCTCACTGGGTGGAGGGCCTGCAGCCTCTAGCTCAGTGACATGACATCTGCAGCAGTGGTTGGAGCAAGCGCCCAAACCTGTGCTTCATGCTGAACAGGAAAGCGGGGTTGGGGTTCACTTTCTTTCTCGACTGCCGTGGTGTCCCCTGGAGAATTGGGCTCTTTCTTTCAACAAATTCAAGAAAGTGATACAGTTTTACTGTGTCTAACCTTAGCTCCTCTATCCCAAAGCCTGAATTTTCCATTTCTGTTTCTGATTTGTGCTACAAATCTTCAGTTAACCGAGCACTCACCTCTCTATATTTAGTGGTCTTCACTAAAAATATAGATATTCCATGCCCCACTGTCCTGGCCATTCTGCTAAGTCCTGCTTATCAGGTCAAAGGGCAGTAGCTGAACAGGGAGTGAGACTGAATCCAAAACAGAAACACTGCATCTTTTAGCTCACTCATCAACTGAAGCTGAAGCTCAGCTTCATTCTTGGTTTCAGTCTTTATACCCTTTTCAACCAAGGTCTACCTTCAGTTACCAAGGAAATAATCATGAGTGACAAATCATACGTGCATGCAAGCAAGAGGTTAATCATCACAAGGGGAAAAGCATACATACATTAACAAGGTTCTTAGTAGGTGAAGCTAAAAGTTCTTTGACTTCCCTGAAACAAGCTGTCTCCAGGATAGTACTGTTTTACGACCCAGACCTGCTCAGCAGAATGTCCCAAATGAAGAATACGTGTATAGTCAAGAGTACTGCAGATTTTAGGCCCAAGGTCGCGGGGGTGCTCTCCATAGACTCCCACTTCTGTGAAGAACTCCACACATGATATGCCCCATCACATTAATCTATGCTCAGCCTCCACAGCTGTGTGGAGGACGCTCCACGTTAGCCCCATTCCCTTGCCAGGCCCAAACTTTCAGCTGTTTAACTGTCAAAAAGGAGGACATAATTGAGGACTGTACTACTGGCTGCCTGCCCCCACTCCAAGATGGAACCTCACAGCCATCTCTGTTTCTGCCAGGAAGCAAATCTCACATTCCCAGCAAACTTAGCCTCTCTTGTTGTCAACTGCTCTTCTGGACTAATGCTAGCCTCCCTCACTGACCTGCTGAGGACCCTGGAGGCCCAGCCACCATTATTTGTGTCCACCAGGAACCCCAAATCATGCCAACAACACTAAGGAGCCAGCATATTTTCCTTTAGGGGGAATCTGTTTCTGCAAGGGTGGGGAGATCTGGGACTCGTGACCTTCCATAAGAAAGCTGCCCCCTGGGACTATCAGGGACCCCACACCCAGCCATTTGCAGAGTCCCCAAACTTGACAGAACAGCACAGGACTGGTCTCAACTATCACAAATGACCCTAAGCTACCCCCCCGGTCCTCTCTGGACTATGGGCAAAGAATTCCACCAATTACAGGCCATTTTGATAACTCTGCCTCCTCCAGAACCCATATATAAAGGGCTGAGCATCCTTCAGTTTTTTGCTGTTTCTTCCAGGAGTAGAAGCAGTCACTGGCCTGTTGAGATTCTTTTGTCAGACTGAAGACAAGAACGAAAGAAGAAAAGAACAACTGATCGGCAAGGCAAAGCAGAGCTGAACACCCCAGCTCTCCAGGGTGCTGTGTATCTCTCAGTCCTGAAGGCTGGGCACCCCAGTCCTGTTGGGATATTCACCCTTCAGGACTGCATCACCTCAATAGGGATTTTACTCCCTTTGGTGCTGTGTGGCCCACGGGTTCCTGAAAGCCAAGCTGTCTTTCCCTCACAAAAGACCTCCACTTTTACATCTGTTCCAACCTAATAAAAATAAAATGACCCTTCAAACACAAAGCAAAAGTCCAAAATTTCAAATACCTTAGTGTGTAATTGATGCAAGTGTGGATGTTTTGAGTCACAAAGAGGTTGGCTCACCTTTGGAACCACCTGAGATGGCATCCCTTGGTAAATTGCTCTCAACAGCTTTTGTGGTGGCCTTTGCCTCTCAAATTCTCCAGATCAGCAAAAGAATGCCAGGAATGGAAGTCTCTGGATATCACAGAGCCAGTACAAGGACATCACCAGGGCAATAAGAAACACTGCACAGACCAATGGCAAGAAATGCTGCAGAGAACAGAAAAGAATTCTTTCATGGTCAGGTTATCCAAGGAGTTGAGACACATGTTTGCCATGAAAGTTGAGTACAAGAAATTTACATACAAGGGCATTGAGCACAATGTAAAGTGTGAATCCCACTCAACAAGAATAAGAACATTACTACAATTTGGGGGTCAAATTTGGAGCAAGTTAATTAAATATCGGACAAGACTATGAAATGTGGCCAGATCGATACCCAGGATTTCCAGAGTATGGCACCAAATTAGTTGAGCCAGGGGCCTATAAAGACCAGGTCAACAAGTTTATATACTTCCGACCTTCACTTCAAGCGTCCTGTTGTACTTCCTGCTTTTGTACCTCCCAACTCTATGTGATCAATTACATCCTGTGCAGTTGGGGTAACCAAGCTTGTTTACAGAAGTAAAAACACATGGCTTGTTGTCTGACATAAGCAACAGCCTTGGACAGTCCCAAAATTTATCTGTCCTTGGGAACGTGGAGCTTTCAAGTTAGAGGCATTTTTGTTGTTTAGATCTCTTAAACACAGTAATTTAAATTTATAACATAACTTTAGAAATAAAAAAATTCAACATGGGATAGTAAGCATGTAGAAAGAGTTCTAAAGAAAAAGTAAAAGAGAGGGAGAGTAGCTGAAGAAAGGAAATATTCACCCTAAACAGTGGGGAGCCATATGTTTGACCTGTGCTTAAGGCATCCTTAATATTACCTCCCCTACCCTGAAAACAGGTTTTATAACCAAATGGACCAGCAGATAGCCTCAGATCATTTAATCCACACACAAAAAAATATACCTTTAGATTACCACCGCTTGGAACCTACTCCAAAACTGATCACATACAGCGCCACAAAACAAGCATCAACTGACACAAGAAAATTAAAATAACCTTATGCTTCATTTCAGACTGACAGGGATAAAAGCTGGGTTTCAACAACAATAGCATCAACAGAAGGTCTGCAAATTTGTGAAAATCGAACAACCTCTACTGAATGATTACTGGATCAACACAGAAATAAGGAAAGAAGTTAAAGCCTTTCTAGACTTCAATAAAAAAGAACCCACAACATACCCAACTTTATGGGACAAAGTGAAAGCCATGCTGAGAAGAAAACTCACTGCACAAAGTGCCTTGAATGATAACGAGGAGAGATCTCCTACTAACAAGTTAACACCACACCTGAAAGCTCTAGAACAAAGAAATAAGCATACCCAAGAGGAATAGAGAGAAATAATCAAACAAGAGCTGAAATCCATAAATTGGAAAAAAGACAAAAATACAATGAAACAAAGACTTGGATCTTTGAGAAAAGTCAACAAGATAGAAAAACCCTTACCCAAGCTAATTAAAAATGGAGAAATAATATTCAAATTAACAAGGTGAATAATGAAATGGGGAATATAACTACAGATACTGAGGAAATCCAAAGTTTCATTAGGTCATATTTTTAAAACCGGTTCTAAACAAGACTGTAAAATATAAAATTTATGTCAAATCTTCTTTATAGATACCACCTACCAAAGTTAAATCAAGATTAGAGAAATAACTGAAACAGATCTATGAACACAAAGGACATAGAGGCAGTCACTAAAGGTCTCCCAACCAAAAGACTCCCAGGGATAGATGATTTTAGTACAGAACTCTATCAGACATTCAAAGAAGAGTTATCACCAATACGCTTCAAATTATGCCACAAAACTGAAACAGGAACATTCCAAAACTTATTCTATGAGGACACAGTCACTCTGATACTCATGCCAGACAAAGATTCAACAACAGAAAATGAGAATTATAGCTGGGCAATGGTAGCACATGCTTTTAATCACCATATTTGTAACTTAGAGGCTGCTCTCCATGAGATCGAGGGCAGCCTGGTCTACAGAATGAATTCCAGGACAGACAGAGTTACAACAGAGAAACTGTGTCTCAACGAAAATGACAGAAGCGAGAGAGAGAGAAACACAGAGGGGGGGAGAGAGATTAATAGACCAACAGCAATCATGGACAGACAGAGAGAGAGAGAGAGAGAGAGAGAGAGATTAATAGGCAAACTTTAATCATTGACAGAGATTCAAACATTCTCAAGAAAATACTCAAAATCCAAACCCAAGAACATATAAAAAAAAAAAGAAAAAACATTCACCATGATGAAGTAGGCATCTTCTAAGACATGTAGGGATGGTTCAACATATGAAAATCAGTCACCATAATACACCATAGAAACAAACTGCAATGAACAAAAAACGTACATGTTCATCTCACTAGATGCCAAGAAAACTTTTGATGGCTTCAGAAATAAAATCTTAGAGGGAGTAATAATATAAGGAACATACTTAAACATAATAAAGGCAATTTACAGAAAGTTACAGCCAATGTGAAATTAAATAGAGAGAAGCTCAAAGCAATTCCACAAAAAACAGTAAGAAGACAAAGTTGTCCACTCTCTCCATAACTATTCAATATAGTACTTGAAGTTCTAGGTCGAGAAATAAAACAAAAGAAGGAGATCAAGGTGATACAAATTAGAAAGTAATAAGTCAAAGTATCTTTATTTGCAGATGATATGATTGTACATATAAGTGACAACAAAAATTCCACCATGGAATGTTTACAGCTGTTTAAACAACTTCAGTGAATTGACTAGCTACAAGATCAGTAAAAAAAAATCAGTAGCCCTCCTCTATACAAAAAAAAAAGACACAACATAAGCAATCAAGAAAGCAACACAAATAACAAAACGTATCTTTGGGGTGACACTAGCAAAGTAAGTGAAAGACTTGTATGCCAAAAATATTGTATGACATTACATCTTTGGAGAAAGAAATCAACAAAGAACTCAGAAGAAGGAAAGATATCCCATGCTCCTCGATGGGTAGGATTAATATTGTAAAAATAGAAATCTTACCTAAAGCAATCTACAGATTCGATGCAATCTTTATCAAAATAACAATACAACTCTTTAGAGACCCAGAAAGTACAATACTCATCTTAATATGGAACAACAAAAAACACAGTATAGCTAAAATAATCTTGAAAAATGAAAGAACTTCATAGGTATCAACAAACCCAAACTCAAGCTGGACTACAGAGCCATAGTAAGAAAAACTGCATGGCATTGACAAAAACAAACAAACAAATTAGTCAAGGGATGTGAATTGAAGACGTAGACAGAAATCTAAATACTAATAGACAGCTGATCTATGATAAAGATCCAGAAATATAAAATGCAAAAAGAAAATTCTTTAATAAACGGTGTTGTTTTAATTGGATGTCTGCCTGTAGAAGAATGCAAATAGAACTGCATTTGTCACCCTATACAAAACACAAGTCCAAGTGGACCAAGGACCTCAATATAAAACCAGATATACTGAACTTCAAAGAGAAAGTGGGGAATAGCCTTGAGCACAGTGGCACAGGAGACAACTTCCTGAATAGAACACTGAAAGCACAGGCCCTAAGATCAATGATTAATAAATGGAACCTTATGAAACTGAAAACCTTCTGTAATGCAAAGCATACTGTCAGAAGACAAAACAGCAGACTATAGAATGGGAAAAGGTTTTCACGAACTCCCCTTTGGATAGAGGGCTAATATCCAAAATATATAAAGAACTCCAGAAACTGGACATCAACAAAACAAATAATATGAGTAAAAATGGAGTACAGATCTAAACAAAGAAATCTCAAAAGAGGACTGTGAAATTGATGAGAAACACTTATTGAAATGTTTGACATCCTAAGGCATCTGGGAAATTCATTTCAAAATTATTCTCAGATTACATCTTACACCTATCAGAAGGACTAAGATCAATAACACAAAGGACAGCTTATGCTGGTGAGGACACAGAGCAAAAGAAACACTCCTTCAATGCTAGTGCAAACTTGTACAACCACTAGCGTGATCCCTCACAAAATTGGAAATTGCTGTACATATTACCCTGTTATACCACTTATGGGCATATGTAAGCAGGACCCTCAGTTCCACCAGAAGGACACTTGTTCAACTATGTTTTATGTTCATAGCAACTTTATTCATAATAGCCAGAAACTGGAAACAATCAAGATGCTGCTTAACTGAAAATTGGATAAAGAAATTGTGGTACAAGTACATAATGGGGTATTACTCACCAATTAAACCACAGGATCTCATGAATGTTTCAAACAATGGATGGAACTAGAAAAAAATCACACTGAGTGACATAACTCAGCTCCAGAAAGAAAAACATGGTATGTACTCACTTATATGTCAATATTAACTGTTAAGCAAAGAACATAGGTGATAAAATCCACAGACTCAGAGACTATGCAACAAGGATGCCCCCCGTGGGCACAGGGATCTAACTGATAAATAGATCTCCCTGGAAAATAGAATAGGTGGTATAGGTAGACTAGTGAAGGATGCAAATGGTAGTGGAGGAACAAGGTGGGGGGAAAGTGATGGAGGCAGGGAATATATGGAGAGACATTCTGAATTGGAGGGCATTTAGAGATTGATCAGGAGACATAGTGCAGGGGAAAACACACTGGAATCTGCGAGATAGACTCTAGAGAGGGCCTCTAGCTTGGGGGGGAAAAGGGAGCCTGAACAGGCCATCTCCGGTGGCATGGCAAGGCTTCCTGTGTTGGAACTGGCACACCATTCCAGCAATAACACCTTCAAACTTATGGCCTGAACTTCCCATACGACCCACTAAGACAATAGTACGGCAGAACCCATGCCATAAAGGGAGCCCATGCATGATACTCAAGGACACACCAGGAACTAGGCTGGATAGCATGGAGATGATTTCAGATGATATGCTGCTCTGCTCATAGATCAATTCCTAGCCCATTCTCCATCACATAGGCTTCCTCCATCAGTTGTTGGGAACAAATGTAGAGGCCCAGGACCAAACATCATGGATGGCTCAGGGAACCCCAGAGAAGAGGGGGAGGTAGATTGTAGGGACCAGACGGGTTGAGAATATGAGCAGAAGTCCTACAGAGTTAACTTTACCAGCACACTTATGGGGTCACAGAGAAGAGGCAGGTACAGAACCTGCAGGATCCCCTAAAAATATCTTTTGGCTGTCTAACTTGGTGTCCTTGAAAAACTCCTAGGAGCTGGGGTGGGGAAATTCTCTGACCCTTTAACCTACCCTTGAGACCCTTTTGCTCCTGCTGGAGTACCTTGTCCAACGTTGATGTAGGCAGTAGTGCCTGGCATTGTTCCATCTTGTTATGCTCTGTTTGAGCAGTAACCCTGGGAGTACTGCTCTTTTCTGTGGACAAGTGGTGGTTTGCTTCGTGTTGGAGGCCAAGAGAGTAGACTTGGGGGAGAGGGTTGTAAAGAGGGGAGCTGAGAAGGGTAGTGAGGGGAGCAGTTGGTCAGGATGCATTGTACAAGAGATGACAAAATAGCAAATTGTAAAACTTGAAATCATTTATTCAATGTGACTAATTTGAAAGTGACATTAAATTGTAATTACTAATTAATCCATTAATGTTGTCCTAACAAGTTAAAATAGAACACAAGAGATACATAGAATTTATTAATCTAACCAAGATCTATTATCAAATTGACCCCATCCTTTCCTACCTCTCTAATTCTCAGCTCCTGTCTCTACTGCAACATAGTAAGTTGTAAATATTTCCTGAAGCAGAAAATGCCCCTCTGGAGGACTCAGGGCTTTCCCAGAATAAGAGGAAATTTGAATTTCATGGGGTCCACTCTTTCACTAGTTTTCAGTCAAAGATAGAGATACAAATGTCTCTTTAAAATATCTTTATTCATGGAGGCAGGAGGGCAGGTTACAAGAATGACAGGGTGGTGACAGAGAACTTTTAAAGTTCAAGTGAGGACTGCTAGGTGTGTGCCCCAGGGTGCTGTCAGGAACAGCTACAGTTCAGCTGCCAAGAATAAGAAGAGTGGGAGACCTGGTGGGAGCTGACCCAACAGAGCTGAATGGATACAGAGAGCAGAGTAGAGCCAGCTTGTCCTCAGCTACACCCTGAGCATTGCCCTCTGACCTTTTGATCCTCTGGCTTGCATGTCCAAAGGACCCTACATAAAAGTTGCTCCACATACAACAAACAAATCAGGAAATGCCTGATTGTCCCAGCCTTTGTGTGACTTTTGTCTAAGTTTCAATATCCCAGAGAAACTGGAGTATGTCATCTGGAGTCACTACCACTCAGGGCTCATAACCAAGGATTTTTCAGTCAGCAGACAAGAGGAATACCATTCCATTGAGACACATTTGTTTTCCGGCCCACAAATTCTCTATCCTTACAGGAAGCATAAACTACAGCAGGGCTATCGCTGACCTTTGTGTGTCCTTGTGGGCGCCCATTGTACTGTCACCACCTTTGAGATAAAATAATTCTTGTGGCTTTCATCAAGTAGGCAACCATTTTGAGGTACTAGTCAGTTTCTCCCTTTATCATTAATTGGACTACTCGCTCATTGTGTGGAGACTTGGGTCCGGAAACTTATAGAAGAACCTAATCTAAGTGAGTTTGTGATACAATCAATATTTGATTTCTCCTGAGTCATTAGAGCTGAGATAAAAATGAACTCAGAACTCTCGAGAAATGTATTACTGTTACACATGACAGGTACATGGGAATGAATAAATACATCATCCATTAAGAGCACTGACTACTTGCCCACAGGGTATGGCTTTGATTCCCAGAACTCACAAGACAGCTCACAATTGTCGGTGACTCCAGTCATGTAGGATCTGATACCGTCTTTGGGCCTCTACTGGTACATCAAATATATTTGATAGACACACTGACAAAACATTGATAGGTCAAACTTAAATTTAACTAAAAAGACATATGAAAAAAATCATAAGAGTCACAGATACATGTCTTTACACTGTTTGCATAGCTGAGTGTCAAAAGATGTCAAAATAATTTATCAGATCTCCTGTCATAAAATTACAATTATTTCTAACTATGTAACAGATTACCAACAGCAGTAGAACTACAGTGTCAAGTCTCCAGATTGCAGATGTCGTTATAATAGATGAAGATAGCCCATGTCCTCTTTCTGCCTTTTATCATTTATGATGAACATCCCATGCTACATGGCCACTAAAGGATTCAAAGACTTTCTATCCCATTGTGAACGGACTCTCCACTTCTTATTTTCCTTATTCACATAGTAGTCTTGATGTGAGTAAGCATAATGAAAGATTGAGTTGAGTAGGAGTCCACCCAATTATCTTCGGAAAATTTCCATAAAATGGTACAATACTTGGTCTTAGCCAAAAGGCTGAGATCTGTTAAGTTCCATAAATTGAGACATGCTTTTTTGTGTGTGGGTGGGGAGGATTGACAGAGCATCTCTACATATGCATGGCTCTCCAGAAACATACTCTGCAGATGAGGCAGGCCTCAGACTCAGAGATTCAACTGCCTCTGTCTTACAAGCACTAGGAGTAGAGTTATGCACCCCTATAGCTAGTTGACACCTGTTTTTAAATGACTTATTTTGAATCACAAGAGAAAGGATAGTGTAAAGATTTAAACAGAAACTATTACTGTACTGGTGAACAGTAATACTTCTTGGAATTCTATGATTAATAATTTCAACTGGGAAATTGTTTCCTATGTTCTCATATGACATATTGATATCTAATAATTAAAAAAACAAACATTTAAACAAACATTCACTCATGAATTTTGTTTTTTGGATTTTTTGAGACAAGGTTTTCTTTGTTGTGATAGCTGTCCTGGATCACACTCTGTAGACCTGCCTCTGCTCCCAAATTAGGAATTAACACCAAACTGGGAATAAAGGGATTCTCCACCACCTCACGAACAAGACTTTTCCTTAAACAAGCTTTCACTTACATAATCCAGATATTGCAGCATCTAAAGACTTATCTGCAGAGTTTTAATTCATCATGAATTGGCTCGTGCAAAAGCAATCAAGCACATAAGCTTGAGGACAGAGAATCAATTATTCACAGTTGGTGGATATTTTTTGGGAAGATTTAGAAAATGACACCCTGATGGAGAAAATATGTCACTAGCATGAGTTTCAGAGTTTGAATCCTCACCCAATTCCATTTAGCAATCTCTCCTTCATGTTTTAGGTGAAGGATATGAGGTCTGAATTTTTACCTTTAGCTGTCATGTCTGACACATAGCATCACTCATGGTGTGCCTATATCCCTCTGGAACCATAAGCCAAATTAAAATTCACTATAAGTTGTGGTGTTTTACCACAGCAACAGAAAATACATGTCCATAACATTTTAGACTAGGATGGCTGAAGAGAAATGCAATATGTAAACTGTGTTTCTTGTCATTTACATTAACACAGCTTTTGTTCATGTGTTTGGGTGCAAATGAAATATAGAGGGACATCATAAGGCTTGAGCAGAGTGTTGACACTAGTCAGATATTTTCTCCAGAATGATCTTTTGTACCTGAGTGTAAATGTGTTAGGTAGAGATTTGATTAACCTCTTTATAGTCATAGATTCCCTGCAGTACAAGAGTGTTTGTGTTTTCAGAGACTACTTAGATATACAAAGGATTTAAAACACTGAGTACACATTAAAGACTTTACTCTTGTATGATGAATTCATAATTTCAAGACTAATGTGATATGCAAAGGTTTACCACACTAATTACATTCAGAGTTACACTCCAACATGAAATTTTTCATGCCTTTGAAGATAACTGCAATATTTCAAGGATTCACCACATTGATTCCAAACAAAGAGTTTCTCTCCAGTATATATAAACTCATGACGTTGAAGATGACTGTGGACTTAAAAGGTTTTGCCACATTGATTATATTCATTACATTCATACTTCACTCCAGTATGTGTTTTTTCATGTGCTTGGAGATTACTTTCACAAAAAAGGATTTATCATACCGATTATATTCAAAGGGTTTCTCTCCAGTATGTGTTCTGTTTTTGGAGACTACTGCGACATGAAAAGGCTTTACCGCAGTGATTACTTTCATAAGGTTTCTCTCCAGTATGTCTTCTTTTATGTACTTGGAGATGAGTGTGACGTGAGTAGGCTTTAGCACATTAACTGCATTCACGAAGCTTCTCTTAAATAGGTGTTCTGTTATGGTTTTGGAGACTACGGTGATTTGAAAAGCCTTTACCAGACTGATTACGTTCATGCGGACGAAGCTTCTCTTCACTGTGTCTTCTTTTATGTTTCTGGAAATAACTGGGGCATGAAAAGGCTTTACCACACTGATTACATTCATAGGGTTTCTCTCCAGTATGTCTTCTTTTATGGACTCGGAGAGTAGCGTGCTGTGAAAAGGCTTTACCACATTGATTACATTCATAGGGTTTCTCTCCAGTATGTGTTCTTTTATGAATTTGGAGATGACTGCGTTTTGCAAAGGCTTTACAACACTGATTACATTCATAGGGTTTCTCTCCAGTATGTGTTCTTTTATGGTCTTTTAGATGACAGGGACGTGAAAAGGTTTTACTACACAAATTACATTCATAGGGTTTCTCTCCACTATGTAATCTTTTATGACGTTGGAGACCACTATGCCATGAAAAGCCTTTACCACACTGATCACATTCATAGTGTTTCTCTCCAGTATGTGTTCTTTTATGTTTTAGGAGATAATAGTGTTGTGAAAAGGCTTTACCGCATTGATTACATTCATAGGGTTTCTCTCCAGTATGTGTTCTTTTATGAATTTGGAGACGACTCCGTTGTGCAAAGGCTTTACCACACTGATTACATTCATGCAGCTTCTCTCCAGTACGTGTTCTTTTATGCTTTTGGAGACTCCTGCGATTTGAAAAGGTTTCACCAAACTGATCACATTCATGCGGCTTTTTTCCAGTATGTGTTCTCTTATGTCTTTGGAGACTACTATTACATGAAAAGGCTTTACCACACTGATCACATTCATAGTGTTTCTCTCCAGTATGTGTTCTTTTATGTCTTAGGAGATAACTGTGGCATGAAAAGGTTTTACCACACTGATTACATTCAAAAGGTTTCTCTCCAGTATGTGTTCTTTTATGGAATTTCAGATAACAGTGTCTTGAAAAAGCTTTACCACATTGATTACATTCATAGGGTTTCTCTCCAGTATGTGTTCTTTTATGAATTTGGAGATGACTGCGTTGTGCAAAGGCTTTACAACACTGATTACATTCATAGGGTTTCTCTCCAGTATGTGTTCTTTCATGGTCTTTTAAATGACAGGGACGTGAAAAGGTTTTACTACACAAATTACATTCATATGGTTTCTCTCCAGTATGTAATCTTTTATGTCTTTGGAGAGCACTATGCCATGAAAAGCCTTTACCACACTGATCACATTCATAGTGTTTCTCTCCAGTATGTCTTCTTTTATGTTTTAAGGAGATGACAGTGTACTTTTCTGAAGTTGGAGAGACTTTACCACATTGATTACATTCATAGGGTTTCTCTCCCGTATGTGTTCTTTTATGTTCTTGGAGATAACTGTGACGAGAAAAGGCTTTACCACACTGATTACATTCATAGTTTATCTCTCCAGTATGTGTTCTTTGATGACATCGAAGCTTGCTGCTGCTTGCAAAGGCTTTTCCACATTGATTACATTCGCAAGGTTTCACTCCAGAGTGAATTCTTTCATGTATGCAAAGTTGTCTGTGATTTCCAAACGTTTTACTGCATTGATTACATTCATAGAGTTTCTGTCCAGTATGACTTGTTTCATGCCTGCAAAGAAAAATGGCACTAGTAAATGCTTTAGCACATGGTGACACTGCTCAATCTCTTTATCTGAATGCTTCAGTTTTATACTTTTGCCTGATTTTAAGAAGATTCAGATTTTAAGATTTTATACCATGTTTATATCATATGGTTTCTCTTCATTATGGAATCTATGGTGTGTGTAAAAATGCCTGTGATGTTTAGAGCCCTTAACACATGGTTCACATTTAAAGCATCTTTTATTCATGAGTTTTCTCTGTACCTTTGAAATAACTGAAATAACTCAGTGTTTTACAACCCTAATTGCACTAATGTATAATTCCCATAGAGTTAGTCACACTATATTTGCAAATTGAAACAAGACAAACAGAATTTCCACATCCTTTGTACTCACTGGGCTTGTCTCCTCTACAAGTCTACTGATGCATTCCCAATAATATTGGAAAACCAAATTACAAACTTGTATCACATTCAACAAGTCTACACATAGTGGAGACTACTACATTTCTTCTGTTCTACGAGGGAGAGGGGTACATTGCTTCTTTTCATATCCCTAATGCTCACATGGTTTGTATTCAAACTGCCATATAATATACCTGTTAAAGGAAGAATAACATAAGGAAGGTTTACAGATTGTATTCACACAGTGTAAGTTTTGTTCCTCATAGAGATGTGATATAGGAATTAAGGTTTCTCCACAAAAACCCTTTTGATTCTCATAAACTGCCATTCTCTGGTGGAGTCATCAGTGCTAAAGAGAATGCTGCTTGACAAAGTCCCAGCATCTCAAGGCCCTTAACATTTCATCTGATGTAAATCAGCAGTGCAGTTGTCCATAATTTATTTGACCTCTTTAATGTTGGCTTTTCTGTTAAAATGGCTCAAGGTGATGCTAGGGTTAATGTGACAGAAAATGATGTTGCTTTGTTCGATGGCTCAAATCACATTACTGTCTCTTTCAAACCACAACCAGTTCTGGAAATTAACAAAATGCAGTGTTCCCTAGGAAAGTGTTGTGGGAGATTTTATAGTTATGGATAATATTCCAGTAAACTGTCCTTGTAGCACTGTAAAGGACTAGCTTCGTATCAGTAAACAAAGGAGTGGCTATCCAGCTCTCCACATGAATAGGACATTCCTTATAATAGGACATTTAGCCTTAAGGCAGATGAAGGTTAGGTTGCATTCATTTGTATATTGGAGGGCTGGGTGGAGACAGAGAGGATTTGGAATAAAAAAGCACCTAGGGCAAGTGCAGAGCAAGAGAAAAGGAGAGGAGAAGGAGAACCAAGAGGAGAGCATGGGGTGAGGAAGCCTAGGAGTGAGCTCTCTGCCTAGCTGCCCGGGTATAGAATTCCCTGAAATTTGACATGGTTTGTGATTAATAAAGAGCATTGGAACATTCAACGATGGATCTTATCAAGCACTCGAATGATACATTAACAGGAAAGAGCCCACGTCTTTTCATCAAAATAAGAGTTGCAGGGACTTGCTAGAATATGCAAGATTTCAGGGAGATCATGGGTCAAGCGAAGATACAAATGAAAGGGGAGCTACTTCCTATGACAATGGCCTCTCCTTGTCTTTTGGCACAAAAAATTAAGAAAGAGAAATGAGAAACGTCAGAGAAAGTTTTTACTAACATGGTTATGAATAAAAAGGGGACAGGATAGAGAACATGCATTGGTAATAGAGTAAAACCACATGGCTGTTAGATATTGAATCATTCCTTGACAGACTGGGCAGAGGAAAACCAGTTTGGAATAGCAGAAAGCCCTCAGAAAAGCTTCTCATATTGCTGCAGCAACAAAGGGCAGTTGAAAAGGCATTGATGGCAACTGAAAATTATGAACCATACTGGCAGGACTACAAAGAGAGATGTGTGATATAAGGCAGAAACTTCGTCTCAGAAAACAGGGGCTCTCTGGCAAAGAGGATGTAGGTGCTTACCCAAGATCACTGTGTCTGTCACTTTGTAACTGCAAGGCCTTTGCCAACTTTAGACAGATGTGGTCTGAGAAATGAGGGGGAACTTTTGTCTCAAGTTGTATAACCTTAAACATAACCTTGCTTATAGCACCTTAAGTTCATAATGAGTTTCTCCCACTGTTTCTAAAAACCATTAACCGGTGACCACTCTATTCTGCAATTTGTTCCTTGTGATTCTCCCAATTCTGTTGTCTAATCTTGAAATAAACTATATAAATAACAGGCTTTGCTCACAGTAGAATCAAGACTGAAAACTGAACAAGATTGTGAACAAGACTGCACAGTCTCTGTGCAAGACCATTGCCATGAAAAAGGAAGTCATGGTTTCTTGATCTTTTTCTTTGCTGCCCTGGCATCCACCCATTAAAGATCCTGTCTTCCACAGGAGCTGGACTCCTGCACTTCTCAGTAAGCTTCTGAAAGTCAATACAAGGATACGATTAACATTAACTTTACTATGAACTATTTTTTAATAGGAGTTTGGACATATAGTGAACACCTAAATCAACATGTATGCTTTTTTTTTTTTTTTGCATACCTGAATGGTATTAAACTAAATGGGTTGACAGTTTCACAGCATAGCTCTCACAGGGTTATTATTAAAATGCTGGTATCCCTTTAGGTTCATTTCTTTCTCTTGTTTCTTAAAGGAATACAGGGCAAATATAGATCAGCTACCTGACACCGAGGTATGTGGTGTTGTGAGAAATTACTAATCATTAAGATAAATAAAGTTCTGTTTCCATACTCTGCTGCTTTTAATTAACACTTCTAGGCTACATTAAAATGTATTGAGAATTACATTTGTATCAACTTTCACATAAAAATTACCTCTCAGGTCGTCTAGAACTCTGGCGATGTTCGTCAACATTCGAATCTTCCCATTTGTAGCCTACAATATATATTGTACCAGAAAATATATGATGTATTATTGGAAATCACGCAAAATTAAGTTACTATCCCTGGTGAGCCTCAGAGTCATTCTTGATTTATTTAAAACATTCTTCCTGTTTTATAATCAAAATCACAGTAGAGGATGAATAAACAAGAAACACTAGTTAACATATTATAAAAAGTGAGAGAAACTCACTCTCTTACCTATAGCAGAGAGGTTTGCATAGGTTTCCAACATCACATCTTGGTAGAGACTCTTCTCGGAAGGATCTAGCAAAGCCCACTCTTCCTGACTGAAGTTCACATGCACATCATCATAGGTCACTGTATTCTAAGATAAGCCGCATATGTGGATAAAAGAGTGATACTGACATCGTTCCCAGTGTATACTTTATTTGTTACATATTCACAGAATTTTGTGTGCTTCTCACTCTTATTCAATGACACAGAATTACTAGTATAAACACCAAGTCATTTTAGAAGGAATCTGAAAATAAGATTCACCCCAGTCATCTTTGGGCACATTGAATAGGATAACAGATGTATACAAAGAGAAAAGGAAACAGATTATAAAGTATTGAGTACACATCTTAGAAATTGAAGGAACCATTGCTAACTTTAAAAAAGGGATGGGCAAGCTGGGTGTCTTAGCTCATGCCTTTAATTCCAGCTCTCTGAAGGCAGAGACAGCTAAATCAATGATTTTTATATCAGACTGGGTTGTGCAGTAAGTTCCACAAAGCCAGAGGCACACAGTAAGATACTGTCCCAAAACAAACAAAAACAAAGAAAACAGACAAAACCTAGAGGGTCTCAGCAAAATTCCTACAAACAGTTATGCACTCACTTTAGATATGGAGTAATCTCCCAAACCTGAGTGTCACATTTTTAACTGTAAGATTAATAAGATCTGGCTAATAAGGCATGCACATTGAAGTAGTTACAGACAAATGAAAACATTGGCAATGCAAATGTTGATCATACAAAAACACCACAGGAAAAGAGAGATGGTGCAGCAGCTAAGAGCACCTGCTGCTCTTGCAGAGACAGTGGGCTCAATTGCTAGCACTTACATGGGTGCTCACAACTATCTATAACTCTAAATACAGGGTTCTGAGGCTGTCTACTGTGAGCCTCAGACACAAATCATGTGGTACACATCGATACATACAGATAAAAAAAATTCTCAAAAACAAATAAAAATATTCAAAAGGTAGTAAGAATGTTATACAACTTTAATTCTATTGTGTAGGAGGCTGCATCAGTATGATGTCAAGAATTCATGCCATCTTGGGCTTAAGAATATTACCCCTTGCCAAAGTCCAAAGTCAAGATGGGAGCGAAGCTCTGCACAACAGCATATGCTGTTTATACATCTCTGCATTGACATGTAGAAAGAAACAAAATTCCAGGCCTATTAGCTGTAGGAGACCACCCCCCCCTAATAATTCAGGCAGGCTAACAGGTAGGAGCTCGGTGCCCACAAGTTGGCCCTCTGGAATTTCCTTGTTCCTTCTGCTTTGCCTCAGTGCTTAAGAGATTAATGATCTTCTGCTTGCTTCAGTGCTTGAGAAATTAACAACCTTTCATAGTATTATGAATTAGACAATTAAAGGACACTCTGATAAGAACCACACAATGTATCTAAATCATTTCACTCTGTGCCCTCAGGTTCACCCCACTGCAACTGCTTCTTTGTCCCTGCCCTTTAAAAACCCCTGTAAAACGTTCAATAAACGAAGCCTAGACAATTTGCTTGGCCTCCGTCTTTCTCTCCCCGTCCCATCTCTTTCAGGTTTGGATGGTCCTCCTCGAGACCCACTAATTACTAGCCCCACGGGCCGGGGCAATTAGCCAATAATATAAAAAAAATGTGGTGAGCATGTTGGTGTTCACCATTAATCTCAGTACTTGAGTGGTTGAAGTAGATAGGGTTTAGATATTGAGGCAGCCTTGTCTACTACCTCGTTTCAAAAAAGCCAAAGCTAAACAGAGAAACCCTGACTTGAATAAAAACAAAATTTTAAAAATTGAAAACATCAGGGTAATAAAATTCCTAATGAATGAAAAGCAATTGTTTATACTGTATCTTAAATTATTTAAGGATAGAGTCTATAGTGGTTATGGTAGACCTTATCAGCATGAGAAGGAAGCTAGCTGGCTGGTCAGTTTTGATCACAATAATCAGTACAATAAAGAAGAAATGGAGCAAGGCTGTAGACAGTCCAATCCCATCATCAGTGAAGAACTTCATCCAGTAAGGCTCCTGCTGCTAAATGAACTATAAGCCCCCAAAAGAAAATCAACAAAGAGAGAGAAAAGTGTTCAAATACATCAACCTATGTGGGAGTTCTTCATTCAACTGACTACATTTTGACCCAGGCTAATGGACATTCCAGGATGGAAATGTCGTTAGTCTAACTTCAAACGACCATACATTCTGTAACAGTCCCAACACTCTTCAGTCTGAAGTATCCCTCTGACGCTCATGGCAATTTCTTGACTGTGATCTCTTATGAAATTCAGAAAATAAATGCTATCTTTCCAACATACAACAGAATATGCACTTCCATTCCAAAAGGGAGGAATGGGGACATGTTGAGGAATGACAGGACCAAGGTGAACATCAAATCCTGTACCTCTGTCTTAGACAGATTTAAATGGCTCAAATCCCTCCAACTTCTTTTACATCTCTCTCTTTGTGTATTTTTAGTCCCTATACGCAGTTCTCCATGGCAGCTTTCTCATAGCTTTGGTATCTGATTTTCTCTATAGACCATAGACTTTTTCTTTCTGTCCCACTCATTGCTCTTTTTCAGTGTAGACCTGCATCAGCCATTGGTTATAGCCATTCACAGAACCAATATTTCTTGAGCCCATTATTTTAAATTCTGCCTTACTCAATATCTCTTTTGTGCAGAACAAAAAAGATTTTTGGCCAAATATCACACATGTGACTGCGAGCTTAATTTTTATGGAGTCTTTCCCTCTGAAATCTTATGACTTTGACCTTCATTGTCTGCATTACTCTCAATTCTCCCATCTTCAATGTCCTGCAAGAATGGACCATTCTGTTCTATGTACAACATTTTTTTGGCTTTTGACACCTAAATTCTGTTATCTTTCACATTCCTCCAAAAGACAAAATACCCAGGTTCTTCACATCAACAAAATCACTCTTGGAGTATTATTTTTGTTTTAACTTGCCTTTTTCTTACTGTGGTTAAATCCTCCCACCAAAAGAAACTCAGATAATGAACTGATATTGCAAGGTCACATTCTACCATTGTAGGCTCTTAGGATAGAAACTCAAGATAGTAACTGATGAAAAAACCATGGGAAACAATGTTTTCTTTTTCTGTTTCTTGCTGAGTCACTGTCTTATGCTCAGCTAGATCTCTTATCCAACCCAGTCCCACTTGGGATACTGCTCTCTTCACTGGAACAGCTTTGCAACATTAAACATCAATAGCACAATCTTTTACAGACATAGAAAACTGACATTCTGATCTAGGAATGCCCTCAATTGATGCTCCTTCAGATGATTCTTGGCAATGTCATGCTGACAGATGACGCTAAATAGGACACAGAAACAAGAATTTATATGAATATTTTAAAAATCCAACACTCACCCTGTGCACTTCTATTTTCTCCTTTGCTAATTATAGAAACATGGTTGGACAGGAGGGCAGTTCTCCCAAAATTGAGAGATTCATTTAGAGCATTCTATTGTATCAACACTGTAGAAAGTAGTTTTAGCAACCAAATGTATTTCATTCTCATATGATAAAGAAAAGGCTGTCCGTTAAGATCATTTAGAAAATATTTTTCCCCTATGATCAATGATTGGATAAAACTCAGCTTTGCATGAGCAAAATGAATACTTTTAAAAACCAAATGCAGGATAACACATTTTGAAAGATACATTGTATGACTTGTATTATGCACTTAACGAAACTTATTTTGCTCTAATTGCTTTATAAACCATGAGGACTGCAGAATAAAAGATTACAATTTTTATGTGCAGGTTTGTGCATGTTAGAGAAGGTCTGCCAGGTGTATACAGGTGACACACCAGAGAAGAAACTGTCAGATTCTCTGGATCTGGGCTAGAAGGTGGCTATGAGAATCTCCACTTTGGTTATAGGATCTGAACTCAGTTCATCTTCAAGATAATATGTGCTGAGCGACCTGCCCAGTCCTGTGGCACTTTTCATCCAATAAACCAAAAGTCTTTCACAGAATAACAAGTAAAAAAAAAGTGCTTAACTAAATAAAGAAATAAAAGAAATACATCAGTGATCGTTAGGAATATGAGGCACCAGTATTAATACACTGGGTATGTTTTATTTGGAGCATGAATTCAATACAATCCAAATATAATTCCCAATATATACACAAGAAAAACTGATTCCAACACTACATGCAAAGCGGAAAGACTCATACTGCTCAATAGGATTATGAATAAAAAGTACATATTGACACAATGTGACTTTTGAACTTACTAACAAGCTACAATAATCAAACATGTACAATATTTTTCAGAGAAAAGGGGAAACAGGAAAAAAAATCCACCAATAAAGCATAAAAATATAGCCAAGTGTTAAAAAAGAGACTTAAGGAAACTCTGCCTGGAAAGGTGTGATCTTGACCAATGGTAGCCAATTTGGTATGGGTCTACTTGTTAGAAATTAGATAAACACAGACTTCACAACCACAGAAAATTATGTCAAATAGACCATTCAACTCTTATGTTACTGTTCCTCCTGCTATTGGTATTTTTTCCAAACACAGAGGCCTCATGGTCTAGAGCTGTCTCTGAAAAAAAAAAGAGAACAGAAAAGTCTGCTGTGGGTCTGCAGCCCCTCACACTTATGATTTCTGGAAAAAAAAAAGACAAATGGCCACACAAAAACAATGTTGAAGAATAATTGAATGTCTGCTTCCTGACCGATATATGGGAGCTGAGCTACCCACCCATTTAACCCCAGGCACCCTGAAAAGTCTCTCCAGCTCAGAAATGCCTTCATGCCCTGAAATTGAATTTCCCTGAATCACACTATTGTGGCTAGGGCAGGGGGAAGTTGAAAGGATTCTATTCAAGTACTGCTCAATGATGATCCCAAAACCTCCTTTCTGCCTGTTTCTAAACTGTTTGTAACTTTATAACACAAACCTGAAAGTGGAATGCAATGCAGCTGTCAGAACTTCTAGAACCCAGACTTTTGTTTAACAGACTGTCTTCTAATTATACACCAAAAGCAAAGCCTGTGTGTACACACTGGACAGTGATGTTACAAGCACCACGGCTTCCCACAGCCAAAGCTGCAGAGCCTCCCTTTGCCTGGAAATCTACACTCAGAGATGTTTAGAATTCAACGGCATCTGCTCAGATCACCACATGGAACAAAAGAACCACATTCTAACTCACATTCCATCCCAGTCCCAGGAGTTCTGATGCTCACTGGACCTGTTCCTCCTGGTCAGGTGACAGTGGGCCCCACATATACAATGGCATGGCTTGTAGCATCCCCACAGTTCCCTGTAACAGCAATAGAGTAGAATCCAGAAAAGAACCCACAAGCTACCTCTCACAGGTTCTCCTGAATGCCAGGAATTCCCAGAGTCTTTCACTACTTAGGGCCACCCAGCTGGGCCTCAAGACAGTTACAGCCCCCTACTTGCATACCAAGCTTTGCCCTTCCACTTCAGGAGTACTCAGGACCCTAGTCTGCGAAATTCATATTTTAGTATTAATTCATCCAGTCTCCACCTCCACCTCCTGTGTTCTCCTAGGTATAGGGTCCT
Organism: Cricetomys ansorgei; assembly: GCA_026225945.1. Classification (NCBI taxonomy): domain Eukaryota; kingdom Metazoa; phylum Chordata; class Mammalia; order Rodentia; family Nesomyidae; genus Cricetomys; species Cricetomys ansorgei. Next base: position 24,979 of record JAMJFZ010001522.1, read on the forward strand.
TTGTATTCATAATCCATTATACAGTAAATGTCCAAGAAAATCATCTCTGGGATACAGGAGTCATTGCTATAAAAGCAAATGAATAAATGAACACCTCATGAGGAAAATGGGATGAAATTCTTGATGACTGGGAAAAACTGGAGAACAGAAACAAACAGAGATTAGAGCAGTGATGCATTAAAGAAAATGAAATTTAAAATGTGATACCAAGAACTGACTCTTTAGAAAGACAAATATAATTGGAAACAGACTTAGCTATATTGACTTTGCAAAAGAGTAGGCCCTTCCCTGGCATAGAGGATGTCATTAATAACATCCTGATTGACCTTGGTCATAGGCACAATGTTAGCTAATGAGACTGACACCTGACACAAAACAGTGACAGTACATCCTGTGTCTCAAACCTCTGATATGACTTAACTCTGTCAACCAGGATTGAATATATAAGAGGAGGAGAATTCCCTAATTGAAAATTCAATATTCACTGGTGCAAGCTAAGCTCCCAAAACTATATACCCGCCAATCTGTTCTGACTTCATTCACATGGCATGGATTAATACATGCTGGGAAATTACTAAATAATTCACCCTGCTTCTTCACAATGATGAGCCCTGCAGCTGACTGCCTTAAACTTCAATCTGAGATCTAGCAATTGCCAAATCTGTTTCACCCTGAAGAATACATATTAACCTATTCTTTCAATAAAAGTCTGAAAGTAGAAGTTATATTCCACATGGAAATCCTTCAACTGTGACTGCAAAGGCCAGGTTTCTATGTGACTCAAAGTGTGAATATTAAAACTCTGGGCTGGTACAGTCCTTTAATTCAAAATTTAGGAATTTAATCAGTAGGACAGCAAGATCATTGGCCTGTGGAGCTACAACTGGGTCAAGGCAACCCTTCTGAGTCAACATAAGAGAGCTTGTCTCAGAAACATGTTTTCTAAAAGGCAGTAGGTACATCTGTTCTAGAATTAATATGCCTTCCCAGAGAAATCACTCTACTCAGAGATTAATAAAAAATATCATTAAATACAGCATGCACACAGCTCTGCCTACTGGTCAAAGAGGAGCCAACCGAGAACTTATTTTACATTACATGTATACTGATGTCCTCATGCTTTTTTTTTGGGGGGGGGTTTCAGGCCCAAGTATACTCTTTGAACAATGTAAATAGGGACAAGAGACATCTTCTCTAGGCACTTAGGTAGATGGGAGGTACACAACAAAGATATTCCCAGAATTATTTCTTAATTACAACAGTCACCTGAAACAGCAGGTCATTCTCCAGTGACAGGCCCTAAAGTGGAGGTGCCAGGGGAAGAGAAGAGTGGAAAAGAAGAACACGGAAAAGATAGGGACTCGGCTCAGGGATCTTACACAACTGCCTTTGTATGACAAGCAAGCTTCTGAAGAAGAACAGAATCCTGTATACTACTTCCAGGGAGTAAAGAGGGACTTCTCTGAGTCAGCAGAAACTATCATACAGTGGGACAAACTCATGAGGAGTCTAATCAAACAATGCTGCACAAAGCATACACAGGGTTCTCAAGAACATTACCAAACAAGCCCACAGTAGACTTGGGACTGATAACTACAGGCCTATATGGTGGAAAGAGTCGAACTCTCGGGATCTGAAATAATTGCTCCCTGAAGGCAATGGCTCCAGATCATTACCAACTTTCAAAATTGTAATTCTGGTTTTAGAGAAGGAGCCCTGTTTTACATCAAGACTTAGGCAAATTGCCCAAGGAGAAGGCACAAGGCTGTGACTGGCTCTTCCAAGTATGTTTCTGGGTTGGAGAAGAAGCTAAGGTTTTGCTGAAAATCAAATAAATATTACTGTGACAGTGCATTGCTTAGCAGACGATGCTACATATCACTCATGATGGATGATTTCAATGATTGATTTATCAATGCTACAATTCTTACAAATACAAAAGAGAGAGACAACAAATATAGAACTCATCTAGGAAAAGTCACTGATCAGCATTGTGGGCACTGTTCTTAAATGAATGATTATGCTGACCTATTTTAATCACAGAACAAAGCTGTGTTTGCCTCTGAGTGGCCTGGCTCAGAAGCATGCCAAGGCTACTAGCGTCCAGGACCAGAAGAATTAGTTTTAATATTACTCGCTGCTGTCTGTGTCTAGAATGTCACATCATTGTAGAGAACTCCCTTCTGCTTTTGTTTTCTTGTTTTTGGGTTTTTTTTAACCATTATATATATTTTTATTGTTGAATGTTTGCCTGCATTTCTGCGTGCAATAATACCTCTACTGGGCAGACAAGGGCAGCAAGGGCCTGGGGCTGGAATTACAGCAGTTGATTTACGTCCATATGGTTTTTGGGAACAGAGCCTGGGTCTTCTGGAAAAACAGCCAGTGCTCTTAACAGTGGGAAATATCTAGTACCACTCTTTTAATTTAAAATGTACTTTTCTACATTTTCAATGAAATAGTTTACAGCACTTACCTACTGCTTTCCTGCCTCCAGCCCTTCTCAAATTCTGCCCTTCCTACTTTTTCCTTGTTAAATACATATAAATGAGAATACTCAAATACATGAATATCACCTGTTCAATCTATTTTTGTTGGTTGTACCTACATGGTTTTAGGAATGACCACTCTGTATTGGATAAACAATTAGGGAGCTCATCCCGGCCTGAGCCTAATTTCCACCTTAAAAGGAGAATTCCAGTCTTTAATGAACAACAGGTTTCTGACCCGTGAGTGACCTAGGCTGCTTTAGACAGGAAAAATTATCAAGAACAGAAAACATGGTGGAAATGCCTCAGCAGTTAAGGGCACTGAAGATCCTATAAGCACCCACGTTCCATTCCCACTACGTATGGTCTTCACTACTTACTATCTATAACTCCAAATTAAGGGGTTTTAAAACCTTCTAACCTCCCTGGTCACCACGCATAAATGTCATACAAAGATGTGATACAAGCTAAACATTCCTACAATTAAAATCATGATAAAAATTATTTTCATAAAAAAGTAAGAGACATCTTATATTTAAAACTTATTTTTCAAGCTGTGTGTTGCAGGTAATATTTTCATCAGGACACAGAGGCAGGAATATTGTTGTGAGTTTGAGGAAAGCCTCTGCTACATAGTAGATACACATACATTCATACACACACACACACACACACACACACACACACACACACACACACAGTGGAAAGAAGAACAAAACTGAATAACATGAAGGAAAAGAAGCATTGAAATTGAGAGAATTTAGTATCACTAATGTTATTTCTGGTGTTTGCATCTGGTGCCAATACAAGCACTTTCAAAAATAAATATTGCCAAGATGGTACCACATGCCATTGATCCCAGTAATTTGGCATCAAAAGCATTCCGGAATTCCTAACCTTAAAGGCCACGCTGATTGGAAAAGTCACTTCCAAAGTAAGACCCATCTAATGAAAAACTAAAATTCTGAAAAACCTCAATACATTTTTGACTTATTTTCTTGTCTGTGACAGGGTCTCATCTGGAACATCAGCTGATCTCAAATCACTAAGTACACAGTAACGTGTAATACATATTGAGTCGTTAGTTAATACTCATATATATGCAATCCTGTGCCTTTGGACAGCATTCTTAGATGAGTCTTCTACGGAAGGAGCTGTCAAGTAATTTGAAATAGTCTGGTTAAACTAAAGAAGAGCATTAATTTTCTCATATTATTATTTTTTTAGTGAAAATGATTTTTCTCCTAAATATATCCTGATCATAATTTCCCCTCCATCTACTCATTCCAGTTCCTCTATACCCCTCCTCTACTGTAGATTTGTTCACTTTCTATATCTCATTATAAAGAATAGGCTTTAAAGAGATAATAAGCAAATATAATAAAATAAAACAAAATTATCATATCGAAGTTGGGAACCCCACAGTAGGATAATAGCCTCAACAGGAGGAATAGACCCAACAGGAGGAAATGAGTCCCAATGGTAGGCACAAAAATCAGAAACTCACTCATTCTCATGGTCAGGAATCTCATAAAAATACTAAGCTAATCACTATAATATATACACAGAGAAACTGGTGAAGATCCAGGTAGGCTCTGTGCTTGCTGCTTCAGTCTCTGTGAGCTCATAGGCTCCTTGCATAGTAGATTCAGAGGGCCTTATTCTCCATACTGTCCTCCATCCTCTCCAGAAATCTTTCTGACTACACTTCCTGGGTATTCTCTGAGCCCTGAGGGCAGGGATTTGATGCAAACTTCCAATTTTGACTCTCTCTCTTGCTCTCTCTCTGCATAATGTCTGTCTCTGAATCTTTGTATATGTTTCAATCTGCTGCTAGAAGGAGACTCTCTGATGCTGACTCGATAAAACAAAAACTCATCTATGTGTGTAACAGAATATCATTAGGAATCATTTTACCGATTAATTTCTTAAAACGGTACTTTTTGGCTTTACCCAGCTATCTGGACAATCTAGTCTCTGGTTCTTGGTTACACATGCAGGGTCAGGTATGGGTTTTTCACGGAGTGGTCCTCAGGTCCATTCAGACATTTGTTGGCTATTATTTTATCAAAGACAATCAAATTCTTTCAGACATGACAAACATATTTTATTTGTATATTTATATATATTTTATATATTATATATTATGTATTTTTATATTTAAAATAACACAAATAAATAAAAAATAAACAAGTCAATAAATGATCCATGGGAGCATGATGCATTAATATTAGGAAGTTTGGTGTGTTTAACTTCCAGCATGAATTCATTACAAGCCAAAGAAAATTTTCAACAGTTCTTACAGATACATAAACTTGGAAAAATTCAAAATGCTCAATAGGATTATGAGGAAAAAAATACACAAATTGACACAATGTGAACTCTGAAATTGCCACAGAGTAACAGCAACCTAGAATGCGTGCAATATTTGTGAAAGAAAAGGCATGGAAAGAAAATGCCAGAAACAAAAGTATGAAAATATAGTCAAGTTTTAAACAAAAGACCTAAAGAAACTCAGGGAAGGATTTTTCACGTATAGAAATGAAATAAACGTAGAGTTCACAACTCCCACAAAATGTACTCAAATGAACCCTTCTGTTAGGTTATTGATCCTTCAGGTACTGATATTTCTTCCAACTATAGAGGCCTGATGCACTAGAGCTCACTCTAGAAAGGACATGATTACAAAGGTCTGCTATGGCTCTGCAGCCCTAACTCCCCATTGTGGTGTCAGGCAAACTCAGCCCTGCTGATGCCCGCACACAAAACAACGTTGAAGAATACTGCAATGTCTGCTTCCTTCCACATAGACTACGGAACAGGATTTGTGATGTGCCCTGTCCACCTGTCCAACCCCATGACACCATGGAAAATCTCTTCACCTTAAAAATGCCTTTCATGCCCTGGAACTTTTCTGGATTGAATCAACCTGAATCTCACTGTCCTGGCTGGTACTGTGGAAAGTTAAAAGTATTCTACTCAATAAGCTGATCAATACCAACTCTTTCAACCAGTTTTTAAACTATTTGTAACATGTATAAGACAAATCTGAACATGGAATGCAGTGTTCAGCACATCTAGAATCGAAACCTTCAGTTTTCTAACCTGTCTTCTCACTGCACAACAAAAGCAATACCTCTGTGAGCACAGTGTACAGCAATGTTACAAGCAACACAGCTTCCCAGAGCCAAGACAGCAGATAATCTCGCACTCTGCCATCTACATACAAGAAGGCTCAAAGGCAAACAGCTTCTGCTCAGGTCACCACAGGGACCAATATAACCACAGTCTGGCTCACAGTCCATCCCAGTCCCAGCAGGTTTGGCAGTTCAGAAGACCTGCTCCTCCTCATCAGGGGACAGTGGGTCCCTACACACTCACAGTGGCATATCTTGTGGTCTTTTTGACAACTCCCTACAGCTGCATCAGAGGAGAATCCTCGAAGGAACCCACAAGCGTACCACCAGGGGTTAGAGTGCTGGCCTTCTCAGAGTCCCTCATTACCAAGGGCCACCCAGCTTGTACTCAAGATAGAGGCAGCTTCCTTACTGGATTAACAGAGATCAACTGACACAACAAGCCTTATCAGAGGAGTCCTTCCACCTTAGGAGCAGACAGAGCTCTAGTCTGGAAATTTGTATTTTAGTAGAAATTCTTTCAACTTTCCAGAGCACTTTGTTTCTTCCTAGATGTAGGGTAGTCTGTTTCGACAATCAATTGCACACTCACTGTCCATGGAAACCATTCCCATGGCATCATAGCTGGGTAGTCCTGCAGCCAAACTTAGGTCAATTCGAACACCAACAACAATTAAAGGAAAAGGAGGCTATGAATTTGAAAACATGGGGGGGCACATTGGGGAAAGGAAAGAGAAAGTGGAAAGATGTAATAGTGATCTCAAAAATTATTTCAAAAAGTTGGAACAGGCTTTATGGGACTTGCAGTATCCCCTCTTTACATTGTTCAAAGTATAGCCTGGCGTCTAAATTAAAAGGGACTCAATGTTGACAGCATATGTGGAATTGAGTATGTGTTCCAGGCTAGCCTTTGTTGAGCATTAGACAGAAATGGCTTCATACAATTGAAGAGGTATTATTATTATTACTATTATTATTATCATTACTATTCTCTCAAGTGTATGGAATAATTTCTCACTGAGAAGGAATACAGACTCTAGAACAACTGCATATTCAGCCTTTTAGAAAATTGTATCAGATACAAGCTCTCCTATGTTGAGTCAGATGGCCTTGATCCCAGTCTGCATCTCTACAGGCCAACAACCGTGCTGTCCTCCCAATTATACTTCCGAAATTTTTAAATTAAAGGGCTGTATCATCACAGAATTTAAATTTACCCATTTGGTAAATGGACAGAGTCAACTGTCCATTACAGTAACAGGAGAAGGATTTGTAGGTGCAGCATGACTTCTGCCTTCTGACCAGAATAGGAGAAATAGTTTATTCTGTACACTTCTAAGGAAAGAGGGTAAGCAGTAGTGATGTCACTGGCTGAATTTTAAGGTAGTCAGCTGCAAGGGTCATCATGATGAAGGGTCTGATTGGGACAGGGTGAGCAATTTTGTAATTTCCCAGCATGTATTCATACATGTCCTGTGACTGAAGACAGACCAGGTTGATGGGTGTACATTTTGGGGAGGTTAGCTTCTGCCAATGTGTATTGGATTTCCAATTAGGGTACTCTCCTATGTGCAATCCTGCTTCACAGAGTAAAGTCAGTTCAGAGCTGTGAGACATGGGCAATTGGCTGTTCCAGTGTGCCAGGTTTTAGATTTGGCAGCTAACATTGTGCATATTCCAAACAAGGTCAATCAGTATCTTATCAATAGCATTCACTCCCCTGGTAAGGGAGGGCCTAATCTTTTTAAAAGTCAATATGGCTATGTGTTATTTTTCAACTACAGTTATCTATTTTAAAAATCAATTATTGGATTATTGCTACCACTTTTTAAATTACATTTTCTTTTTTTCTATCTTTCTCTCTTTTGTTTTTTCCCCTCTTTTTGGTCTCTCAGGAAAAGGTTTCTCTCTTATATATCTGACTGTCCTGGAACTCACTCGTGAGTGCTGAGATTGAGAGTGTGGACCACCACTGCCTGGCAAATTCCATTTTCTTTAATGCATCACTGCTCTAATTTCCACTTCTTTCTCTTCTCCAATGTTTCCTGGTCATTAAAAGAATTTTATTCAGCCACGGGATAGTAGAACATGCCTTTAATACTAACACTACAGAGACAGATGAAGGCAGATCTCTGTGACTTCCAGACCAGCCTAGTCTACAAGTTCCAGGATACCCAGAGTTACAACAGGTAAATGTTGATTAGAAAAAAAAAAAAAAAAAAGGAATTTTATCCTATTTTTCTCAGTGCTATTTGTTTATTTGTTTATTTATTTCTGATTAGAGTAGCATCTCCTGTAGCCCAGGTTGCCTCACTCTGTAAATGAGAATGGCTTTAAACAAACAACCCTGCCTATGCTGCCAACCGCTGAAGATAGCAATGCAACTCCTTCCACCATGGGCCATTACTGGCAAGAAGGAAAAAGAGACCAGTGAATGAGTGACCTCCAACCTCTCTGACTTGTACTGGGGACTTAGCAATGAAGAGGCAACTGTTTAGGACTTATTTGCCTTCACTGATGAACACTGAAGCTGGTGTAGTCACAATGCAGAAAGGGAGGGGCAGGAAAGAGGCTGAGAGCTTTCCTACTGTGACAGGAGTTGGAATTACCAATGGGTAGTCAGGTAATCAATTTTATTTGATCAGGATATGTCCTGACTGGACATTTTTTCAGGTCTGCAGACCATGGCAATCAAGAATCTGGATAAAGAACAGAACTTATTGTGAAACCAAATTACTGTAATTACACTAATTCAACCAAACACAAGATCTGGACAAATGTGTGTGGCCATTCCTAAGAAGACTTTCTTTTACTGGCTAAAAATAAGTAGTTTTGGGGGTGGGGTATGAGTAATCCTTGTTGTCCTCTAATACAGATCTCTAGCCCCTGACCTTGGCTCTGCTAAGCATGTCCCTCAGTTTGAGAAGGAGCTGTGCTCCTTCTTTGTAGTGGTTAGCTGCTGTGTACCTCACAGGTGCAAACCCTGCCAGACCTCAGCAGGGGGAATCCACCTGTCAAGGCCAGCACCATACTGCACAGTGGAAACCGGATCTTCTAATCTCAGGGGTTTTTATTGACACAAAGGCTCCTCAGGTGTGCTAGTGATTGAACATGTGATCATGAGGATTCAAACGTGTACATAAAGCCAACACCTGCAGACCAGACAAAATGCCAATTACTAAGAGCACTTCCTGAAACGGTGTACAAAACAACCATTAAACACAACCAAAAATAAACTCCTGCATACTTCCCCTTGAGGGCCTCACAGAAAGCCTTGCTGGATCGGGCCAGAACTCAAGACACCAGGGGTCATCTTGCCCATCTGGCAGAACTATGCTTTTCTCAAGAAGGAAAATGGATCTTTATGGTACATCAGGACATAATGTTGGCTGTGACCCTGTAATGACCCATTGACCAGCTTCTTAGAGGCCTGTTCCTTGACATGGGGATGGACCTAATGGCTGGTTGTAAAACCGGGTTTTCTTTTTTTATTGTAAGTTGGAGTCAAATGTCTAGAGAGTCCTGGTGAATAAACATGTGTATCCTACCATCCTAACCGCTAACTGGCCTGGTTAGCATGCTACTGACTTCATGGTGTTTTAGAGGCAGCCTGCCTTTGCTACATTTTACTGTGTGACTTGCTTAGAGGACCAGCGCTCCAAGCGGCTACCCAGTGACAATGCACTGATTTTGCCTCTGTACTGACAAGAACTCATTCTCCCAGAATTCTGTCACATCACTAGCTTCCTTATCTGGTCACTAACTTCCTCCTGGGGTTCTGACCAATCAGAGAGATAACCTACTTCCTATGAAATGCCCTGCTGACCATCTCCCATGTTTCTGTTCCTTCCTAGGCTCTGGTATGCCTCTTATGCTGGAGCTATGTTTTTCTTCTGACGTTATTATGTAACCTAAGGAGAAATAAGACTACTTTATGATCATACCAGATTTTTCTCAGCGACTATTTGAACACTTTGAATCTAACATGACTATCTCCTAAGCATTTGTAAATCCCTGAAGTAATCAATTCTACTCTTTTGCTTCGCAGCATGGAAAAGGAGTGCTATCCAACACCTGAGAACCCATTCACAGCCGCCAAAAATTCACTGCCAATGGATCTTACACCTAAACGTCAGGTGAGAAGTGTGCAAACTCTAAAAGATACCCGAGAGCCTAGGCCACTGCGACTCCGGCCACGCGCAGGAGTCGGATGCACAGAAGCACGGCGCTGTTGACTCTAGATATCTCCGCACACAGGGCCCGCTCCCAGGGCTCGGTGCACACGCAGCCCGCAGAGCGAAGTTAGTGAGCGGTGGCTGCCCGCCCGGAGTTCCCAGGACCTCACCTGACGCCGCGCCGGCTGCCGGTTCGCGAGGCGCCCCGCAGAGGACCGCAGCTCCCGCAGCTCAGCCTTCCGCTCCTCCCCGTGCGGGGACCGCGGCCCTGCGCTCACCATTCCGCCGCTTCGGAGACCGCCCCGCGTCCTCACGACTCCTGGTGGACAGGCGCACAGCACAACACAGCAAACCGGAACCCGCCGGTCCGCCACGGGGCGGAGCCTGCAGCAGGGCGCCTACAGCATCTCCCCACCCCTTCTGACTGGCGGGCCGCCGGACGGCTCTGATTGGCTGCTGTGGTCAGAGTGACAGGAGCACCGCCCTTAGGATTAGACTGTGTTAAAGGGACACAGACTGCTTCCACTCCAGGCCCGGACTTTCCCCGAATCTGCAGAGATGGGCGTTTCTGCAGCACTATGCCTGACCTTCAGGAGCTGACCCTGCTGTCTTCCTGCGCTCAGTACCACTTCCCCTAGAAACAAGGTGACCGGTTTACACAGCCCATTACACAACTTGCACTGGAGTGATTCCCCTCTACCACATATGGAAGGGTGCCCAGAGTATTAATGATTAAAGAGAGATTTTAGGACCCTATGTAGTAAGTGGAGATTTTAGAATGTGTCACAGGCTGTGGTGCAGCTAGTATACAAATGGCTGTCTACCAAGGGAAAGTTGAAGATTCCTGTAGATGTTCATAATGCTGGTTGTCTCATCTGGTCTTCTGTTACACCAGAATTCTGAAGAAGTAGGCTCTAATGTACTTGCTAGCCACAGCTCGGGCACACAGGCAAAGAGCAACTTTCCTTCTTCCATATCCTGTATGTAGGCTGGTAGCAGAAAGTGTGGCTCTGACTAAAGGTGGATCATGCCACCCAAAAGATCCTGATTAAAAGTGCATCATTCCATGACAATCGATTTAATTTAGAAAAATATCCCTCACAGGTGTGCCCAGCTGATTGGGTGTTAGCTAATTCCAGAGGCAGTCAGTTTTATTCCAAGAATAACCAGCACAATAGCCAAGATAGAAGAGCTGGGCCAGGAGTGCATGGGAGTCATTTCCAAAGCAATGATTTTCCTCAACAAAGGAAGAAATGCATTTTGGGGAGAATGGACATGTTTTGCTTATTCCTAAGCATGCTCAGTTAACAAATCCACTGCTGAACATGGTTACAATGTAACACCAGAGATATTTGGGTGTATTAATTGCTCAACATCATGCAAAAACATGTGTAAATTATGAAAATGATGGAAAGAAATGGCTCTGGTAAGGAACATCTTGCTGATCTTCTCAGGAAGAGATAAGCCTTAATAGATAGAAGCCAGAGAGCTTAATTAGAAAGTTAGTGCACCTGGAAAAACATGCACACAGCCCTTCACTAACAAAGAATATAGCAATCCTGCACCAACTTAAAAGTAAACATTCCCAGGACTTAAAGAGAGAAATAGTCTTCAACCTAGCCAGGCCACCAGATAAGACTAGAAATTTAGAGTTTTGACCCAGAAGAATAAATATATACCAAGGAACTAAAAAAACATAAAATCCTCCCTTGGTCTTTCTTGGCACCCTGAACTATCTGTGCAAGGCAAATGGCAATATAATTCAATCAGCAGTGACATCCCTACCATCCACTAATTAATCATTGTATCATTTACTCTTTGGTGATAACTGAGAAACATTGAAGCCTGCAGCTAGGAGGGATGAACACTCTTGCAATGATGTATGTCTGAACATCTGCATTCTGTTAGATAAGAAGTTAGCAGTTTTGCTCTTTCAATCAGGACAGCTCTCTGTCTTGAGGGGAGTCTTGTAATTTTTCCCCAATGTGGACATTGTTAATTTTTCTTTCTTAACTTTTCCAACTTCTATTTCCTTTATTTTTATTACTAAAGAAACGCTCTTGTGTGTCATAATCATCATAAAGTGTATTCTATGTGTCCCACTAATGTGTGTAAGCGTGCCATTTAAAGGGTCCTTAAAAGAGTGAAGTACTGCATTCACTCGTCATAACTTCATTGTTTATCCTCCTTCATGGAGTCCCAGGAACCCCGTGTGGACTAGAGCTGAACTCGACTCCCACAGTGTTTTATTATGCAGTGGGGGAATTTTGTTTTCTAGTCTATTCTATTTGGTGTTCTGTATGCTTCTTCTATTTTTGTAAGGATGTCTTTCTTAGAGATTTATTCATTTCTTCTAGTTGATTCTGTGTGTTTTCCTGGGTTTCTTTCATGAGTGTACTCTCTTCCTCCCATTGTTTATTTGCCTTTTCATTGATTTCTTTGAGGGATTTATTCATTTCCTCTTTAAAGACCTTTATTATCTTCATAAAATAGCATTTAGGAAATTTTTCCTGTGCTTCAGCCGTGTTAGAGTTTTCAGGGCTTGTTGTAGTAGGATAGTTGGACTCTGGAGGTGACATAAAACTCTGTTTGCTGTTAGTTTTATTCATAAGCTGGTATTTGGTGTATGTGGGTGTGGGTGTGGATGTGTATGTGACCCAGAATGTGTGTGTATGTGTGAAGAAGGGTATGAGTGTGTGTATTAAGAGAGAGAAAGAGAAACAGAGAGAGAGAGAGACAGAGAGAGTGACTCTGTGTCCCAGTCATCCCTGTGGGCTGCAGCAGCAGCTCATGAACAGCTTGGCTCTGATCTCCGCCCCTGACTCTTGTGATCCCCTTATTCCACCACAGTCCAAATTGCTCCCCAGTCTGGAGCTTGACTCTGCAGCTGGGAGCCAGGATTCACTCAACCGCTGCAGGCCATGGTCCCAACTCCTCCCCATCCAGATTCTTTCCTCTTCCTCCTCCTCCCAGCTCCACTGCCTGCCCTCCCTCCACCTGCCTCCATTTCCACCCTGCCCAGCTCTCTCAAGTTTGAGGTCCCCAGTCTCTGCTCGTATTTCACTGTGGAATCTCTACAATGGTGTTATGGGTTGGGGGGTCCCAAAAGGGTTCTCCCCTCTTTCCCTGCCCATCTCTGATTCCCAGCCTGGTGTTTTGGGGCCTCTCCACATCCGGAGCCCAGACCAGCTGGGTGGTAGGTCCTGCAGACCAATCCTATGCACACTCCACCATCTCAGTCCCTTGTGTCCCAGCTCAGGCCAAGATGGCTATTCATGCCAGGCCTGGGCTAGCATCGAGGGAGAATGGAGACCAGCTCTGGAGTGCAAGTGGACTAATTGGCCTACGGATCCCCATCCAGGGAAATGGGGGCCGACATGGACGACTCTCCCTGACCAGCTCCAAGACTCCCATAGCTAGGAGTAATCACAGATTCTCTGGAAATACACATTTTCATTTTCACTTCTGCCATCAAATGCATGACACTTTATTCCTGTGAGTGAATATTTTTCCCCCTACTGACCACGGTTATAGAAAAACAAGCAAGCAAACAATTTAAAAAAAACTGTTTGAAAAAATTGAGGCTCTTTCTTATATTAATTCGTTTATTCATTTAAAAATGATTAAAAGGTACTAGCTAATGGTAATGAAAGATTTGTTTCCTAATTATAAAAACATGTAACTGCACAACTATGGATCGAGGAGATATACATGTATAGGATTGATGAATGAAAAGTGGGAGCTGGGCATGAGGAAGCATTTACAGAAGAGAAAAATATGAAAAAGGAGCTCATCAGGACAAGCATGAGAGGAAACTGTTCACTGAGAGAACGTAATGTAAACACAAGAGACTAGAAGACTGGCCCCTAAGCATCTTAAAAGAAGAAATGGAAGATACACAAGTGTTCAGAGATGAATGTGATACTGCGTGCAGATGGCTGCAACTCACTGCAGATGGTCTCAACTCACAGGGGCCAATACTTGTGTCTTCCTCAACTGCATTTTTTGAGACAGTAATTCTCGCTGAACCCAAAGCTCGCTGTGGGGCCATGCAGATGAGCCAGTCTCTTCCCCGTCTCCATATCCAGGGCTACATGTTAGTATAGAAGAAGTACTTGTAAGCAAAGAATGTAAACACACCCAGAGTGTATTATAATAAGAAGACTTACCAGATGATGTTGGTCAGTGTTTTGTAGCCAAATATTTTAAAGAACTTTCTGGTGTAGGTGTGTGCATGCAAGCAGGCGTGTGCATATGTGTGTGTAAGGAGGAATGCATGTGTTTGTCTGTGTGAACTCAGAGACCAGAAGAAGATATGAGATCCCCTGGAGCTGGACTTACAGGCATTTACATTACACCCAGCTTGTTACCTGCGTGCTAGAATTTGAACTCTTGTCCTCAATTTTGGTTAGCAAGGTCTCTGAACCACCAAGGCAGCTTTCCAACTCACTAAAAGATTTAATACAGTGAAATATGAGAAGCAGAATGAATACAAACAGAACAGTTTGAAGAAACATATTTGAGATCTAACGCTGGATTAAATTTATTTCAGTTAAATCACTAATGTTACATCAGGTAATAACTGCTGTGTATTTGTTATTGGGTACAAACTAGATACTTCCGAACCCGAGTCAAATTTTTTCTCTATATTTAGGGTTGACAGTATTATTTTTTATTTTTCAATCTTAAACCATATTTATATATTAAACTATATAAACTATAGTTTAAATAAACAATATTTATTACATATTAAACTATATCTACATTTTTCCACATAACTCTTACTCCATCCAACTTCCATCATGCCCATATCAGATGGCCTCTATTTCTTTAAATGTTATTACCACACACACACACACCAGGTTTTGTCTTTTATTCCATAAGTAGCATTGCTATAATACTTTTAAAACATTTTTTTTTATCTTTTGGACTGCTACACACCTTGAAATCTAGCATTCAGGAGGCTGAGACGGGTGGATCTCATGCCAGCCTAGTCTTCATAATGAGGGGCAAACTAGCTAGTGCTACATAGTGAAAACCTGAAAAAAATTGTATATATACACACACACCAGAAACAAACAAAACCAGATTTTCTTTTAATTTACTTTTAATTTTAAGTTTTTAATAATCATAATGATAATTTTAATTTAATTTTGTTCTAATTTAGTGTATCTGTTTGTGTTGGAGGTGGTATGGGGAGAGGTATGACTGTGGAGTTCAGAGGACAAATGTAAGGGAGTCTGTTCCATCCTGCTATCTTGAGGGATTCCACGGTTGATCACAGATCCTCAGACCTGCTTGGAAATGCCTCTCCTTGCTGAGCCTTTCTAGTCCTCAAACACTTTCTTTCTTGAAGAAGAATTTCTTATGTTCTTCCATTTTTATTTAGGTTCCAATAAAGTTTTTTCTGTCTCTTGTTAAATTTCAAAATTGAGGCAGGCAGTGCTGGCACAGTGCCTTTAATCCCAGCACTCCAGAGGCAAAAATAGTTGGATCTCTGTGAGGTTGACTCCAGCCTGGCCACAAGACCTAGTTACAGGACACTGAGAGCTACACAAAGAAACCCTGTCTCAAACAACAACAACAACAACAACAACAACAAACCTTCAAAACTGCTTGACAAGGAGCTGACAAGATGGTTTACCAGGTGAATTAGGTACTGGTCATCAAGCCTGGTGACTTCAGTTCAATGCCTGTTATCCTCATGTTGGGGAAAGAGTACCAATCCTTAAACAGTCTTCGGCCCTCTGCACATGTATGGTGACATGTATGTCACATGCACTCAGAAATAATAATAGTACTAGTGATGGAGAACAATGTTATACTATCTCCTTGAATTTCAGGTTTACTGAAGCTGTATGTCAACAAATGTATGTTTATTGCTCACATACATTGTCAACAATGTATGTTTATGTCTATATTTTATAGTACTTGAATCTGTGTTAACTATGTGTTGCTCAAGGTAAAAAGTAACTAATATGTTTACTCTAAATTGCTTCTAAGATTTATTAAACTCAGTTGTAGTATATTATTAGCTGTGTATGTCTAAACATGAAAAAGAGCACTAGACTTTAATTATAGACACTATAGTGTGGTACTAATTCTTGACGTTAAAACAAGCATGTTTTTATCAGATGACTTGCAGGGTGCACAATCAGAAACTGAGGCCAAACAAGAAATTCAGCATCATCCCAAAGCATTGACTGAAGCCTAGGTGCTAGTTAGAGGAGTGAAGAAAATGTTTTTGATCTTCAGGGTGACATTTAGATCACTGCAATTCCTTGGGGGTCTATGAAGATAGCACAGGGTCATAGATAGCATTGATATCATAGATCTCAGAGCCCGGAGGCACAACAGTGGTCTGAGGAGTAAGAGCAAGGGTCTCCAGAGCCAGTGCTTCTCTTTGCTTCTTCTCAGAGACCATCACAACCTACTAAACTTTGATTTCAGGTGGGTAAGTTGAGGACTGTTACACTGGCTTCTTCTTTCTCCTTTACAAGGCTGATGTGAAGAACATCAAGAACTCCACCAACAAAAATCCTCCATCGTTAATTAGGTGCTAATTACAGGCTGAATATTTCTTCCGAAATGCTTGGATTAAAGGTTTCATATTTCATAACATTTCATTTTCACATGTCTTCATATATGAGATGCCCAGTGCAACACAAGCCATGGGGGGAAACCTATAAACTGAGTTATACTTAATGTTTGTACTCACTTGGGGTGATTGGAGTTTATTTAACAAAATGTTGCAGGCAAAGTTGAGGGTATGGAATCTGCTGAATTGAACACAGTGGCACATGTGGAGAAAAGAACACATGTGTGAGGCCAGCCTGGGTAGTTAGACTCCCTCAAAAAGAAGGAATACAATAGAGCCTTCTTATCTTGGCCCCTTCTCCTCCTTATGCCTTGACTGTCTGATAATCACTTGCCATGGGGACAGAGCTGTTCTCTGGACCTTAAGCTTTCATAGGACTCCAGAGAGTCCTAAGATCCCATGGATTCTTATGGCATCCTTAGGTTTTATAAGATGTCCTTCCTGAGCAGAAGAACAATCCATATGCCAAGAGGCTAGGAACTCCTCATCACTAATTCCTATCTTGAAGAAATTATTATCCTGATGAATTGTTAGGACTGTAGCTCAAGGTAGCTGTAGCTAAGTGAAAAGCCTAGCTTACGTGACACCCTGCCTTTGAGCCACAGAACTGCAAAAATTACAAATGGGGTACTTCATTATCTTGAATTCATAACATGATATAGGCTAATGTTTAATTACAATGAAAAATATACAGCAATCAGCTATGATTTTGTATTCACTGTGTGTTTGGCAGTAAACAAAGAATTTTATGTTTTGGGCTTTTTGTTTGTTTCTTTGTTTTGGACTGGTTTTGTGTGTGATTTTTCAGATTTGTTTTGTTTGTAGTTTAGGGTGCATTGGGTTTTTCTTTTCTTTTTTTTGAGATAGAGGTAGCAAAGGGCTTTCTTAATAGACCAGGCTAGTCTGAACACATAGAAATCTCACTGCCTCTTATTCCTGAGTGCTGGGATTAAAGTATGTACCATCATGCCTGGCCCTTAGTACACAATCCTATTTTTTGTAGTACTAGGAATTGATAGTGGATCTTTTCGGATACTAGGAAAATAATATCCCACCACTTAGATAAACAACCAACACTTTTCGTTGTCTTTTATATGCACTATTGCTGTGGAAGATTATGTTTAATTATATATAAAATGTTTTATGCACGGTTGGGTGAGGACCTATTCTAGGTCTTGGTATTCTATTTTGTTTGCAGGTATTGTATTTATGTGGGGGAGGTTGGTTACTTATGATCTGCACCTGAGGAGTCTGCATCAACAAAATATCTGAGCTCAGATGCTCAAGGTTCCACTGCTGATTGAGTATGGCACTGCCCAGGATAGTAGTACCCTCTGCTGAGGTCTGGCAGAGTTCCCATGTATAAGAATGCATCTTTGTCTTCCTAGATGAACCTCCACAGCAATGTACAACTGCACAGCATCCTCTAATATAAACCACGATGGGCTAGAATTCACTGTGTTGCTGAGGCTGGCCTTGAATGTGTGAGCGTCCTTGCCTTTGACTTCCCAGTATTTGGGATTAAAAGTGTGAGCTTTCACATCTCTGAAGAGTGGTGATTAACAATGATTAGGATATTTCTTGTATAGGAAAGACTAGTTCTTATATATTCTTCATCAGAGATGTACATGCAGTTACCAAGTCTATGATCACGAGTGACAAATAATACGTGCATGCAAGCACAAGGTTAAAGATCACAAGAGAAAAGTCATAGGTAGAATCATGTGGTTCTTACTAGGTGAAGGTGAACATTCCTGGAGAAGGTGAGTGCTCCTTAAGCATTTCTTGACTTCCCTGAAACAAGCCACCTCTAGGTAACTCTTGTTTTATGGCCCAGTCTTGCTCAGCCAGATTTCCCAATTGATAAATAAGCATGTAGCATAAAGGACACTGTAAAATTTAGTGCCAAGGTCGGGAGGCTCTCCACAGAGTTCCCCCTCCTTTACTATAAGTAGCATCAGGCTTAGACTAGCATGAACATCATCTGTCCTAATTTGTCATGGGAAGTTATGGACTTTTTTTCCATATTTCCGTGTCTTAGGTTGGTACATTGATATATGCACATAACACGTCATTGAAAACTACTTATTATGTTAATATACTTGATTGAGCTTTAGGCCACGTATTTTAACCTCACTTTCCAGAAGGTAGTTATAAGTACTCTCATGAGCATTAGAGCACAGACATGGCCAAGTATTATCAATCTTCCAATTATGCCAACATTAATAAGCAATTGTTTGAAGGAAGCATATCACTAACAGTCTTTTTAATATTAGATAAAATCAGTGGCTGCCTCAGCAGCATCAAAATTGAGAGGTTCTACATTATTCGAATTTTGAATTTCTTTATGCAACTGTAGCTAATCTAATTAGAAATTTTCATGATGCCATATCCCTTGCAAGTGAGCTTAAAATTTAGTCCAACTCCCTTCAGTATGATAATAAATCTTAGGAGTAACACAAATCACTGATAATTAACATGACAGCTAAACTTACTTCTTACTCTTAATGCTTCAGGTTCCTCTCCCAAAAACTGAATTGTCTCATAAAAAGCATTAACTTTTTGTTTTAACTTAATATCTATATCTTTTGTGTCCCTGGTGCAAGCATAGAATGTTTTGCTAAAGCAGTGACATATTGAGCATTATGGATAGTTTGTGAAAGAGCAACAGCAGCAGTTGCAGCGGTAGCAATCAGTGGTCTTACAGCTGTGATACAGACAATAATTCACCAACCATTCCTTTTGGTCTAATCTAAGCCTATTAATTTCTTCTAGCACTGCTAGCCATACCATGATTGAATACTTTCAACAGGTAACATAACAAATGCAGGTTGGTGTAAAATCATAACAGACGAATGAGGATAAATTAACTCAAAGTCATGACCTGAAATACAACTAGAAAAATTACAATTAATATGGGAAATATTAAACTATCACCCCCTAAAATGCATTTGAGTGTTAGCATTCAATAAAACACGAAGGGGTTGTATACAGGCAACAACAAAGCTCACATAACTAGAAGGACGATTGAGGTTCTCAATAAACATGTCACGGCTAAGTTCTCCTATGGCAGCAGCCAGTTTCCAAATGAATGTTTGAGGGTGTCCATCATCAGACCACCAAAGTCCAGCAGTTAAGCTTGTTGGTTGTTTGCTAGAGGTGATGTCTCACTCTCCCCGATACCAGTTAATCACTGTTCTGTTTGTTCCATGAATTTGTTGCATCCTTGGATATTTTGATCTACACTCAGTCCAAGATATCTTCGATGTATCTGTTCTATATTCAATAGAGCATTCTGGAATACTGTGTGGTATAGGGGAATGTGTACTTTCTTTTCTTACGAGAGTTCAAATAGCTACTCTCTGATGTCCATTGTACTGATATTCCCAATTCAGAGTCATATATCCGAACATAAGAGTAAATTTAGAAAAGCAAATGGGTAAGCCATGTCTTAGTCCCATATAGTTAAAACCATATCTGTTTGTCCATGGTGCATGTCCTTTTTCTGGTTCTCGGAGAAGATGGGTATCATTCACTCTGACAATAATTTCTTTTCCTTCCCAAGTTCTGGGATGCACCAATGAAGGATCAGGCAGCTAAATTGACATTTCTGCATAAAATCGCTGAAAGGCTTGACTTCTATAGCCTGAGCTGCTATCAGTCCCAATAATTAGAAGATAGTCCAATTACAGCAAAGCATTCTAAACAGTGAGCAATAAGATGTTTAGTTGCTTCCCCAGTTTGTGAGGAAGCAATAATAAATTCTGAGAAAGTGTCAATAACCAAATTCACATAGTTACTTAACTTTCAGAAATCTGTATATGGGTGACATCCATCTGCCATATTTGACTAGGCTTTACACCTCCAGGATTTACTCCATAATGAGGTACTGTATGATGTTGTGGGCAAGAGGAGCATTGTTTAACAATTTGACGGGCTGCTTCCCTGGTAATATTAAGTTGTTTTTGAACACTTTGACTACTTTGATGATTCATAGAATGCGATTGAGTGCAAGTTCCAATTGAGTAAAAGCAACGGTTTGTGTAGCTCTGTCAGCAATAACATTTAAGGGTCCTGGAAGACCAGAATGAGCTCTAATATTCCTACATAGCAAGGATTAGTACTGTGATACAGCATTTCTGTATTTGAGAAAAAAGTTGTTACATTTGATTATTTGTTGTGTCAATGTAAGCTACAGCTTCTATTACTAATAAGGCTTTTGTAAAAGGCCAAGTAAAGGTTTCAGGAACAATAACTAAACCTAGACTTTTTAAGGCTAGCTGTAAATGAGCATATGCTGCAAGTAAAACTCCTTCTTGCTTAAAAGCTAAAAGAGTATCATCCATATAATGTATTATATATATTTGCAGGAATTGTTTCAGTTTTTTCAACAGCTTGTGCTACAAACTTCTGACATAATGTAGGACTGTTAGCAATACCTTGAGGAAAAACTTTCCAATGATGTCATTTCATAGGTTCTTTAAAATTAGTAGAAGGTACACTAGAAACAAATCTTTTACAATCATCAGGAGAAAGTGAATAGTGTAAAATCAATCTTTTAGATCTATAATAATTTTCTAAGTATCTATAGAAATAGCAGAAGGAGTGAGCAACACAGATTGTAGGGCTCCCATTAATTAGATGGTCTCATACACTTTTCTCAAATCCTGAAATAATCTCTATTGCGAGGATAGCTTATTAAATGAAAAAAATCTTATTGATAACAAAAATAAGAGCATTCTAAAGAAGAATTACAAGGATTTATATGTCTGCATTTAGAGGACACTCTTCCACCCACACAGGGGTGTAGCATCTGCGTGGAGTACAGGTTGGTCAGTAGCTTCTGCTAAAAATATGCTAAGACAGCTCGCAAAGGTCTTTGATTAGGAATTAAAAGTTACTGTATACTTTGTCCCTCAAGACCCAAACCTTGATTAGATAAATATTACTTTATCATTTGGGCTATATAGATATACTCCCATTTCTTTCATAATATCTCCTCTCCACAAAATTATAGGTATCCTGGAATTATAAATAGTCCTGGAATTATGTAAGGCTGAAAAATGTTTGATGATGCCCTTTAGCATCCTTCCAACTCAGAATATTACTACTTTGTTCTGGGGTTTCACTCTGTCCTATTCCTTGTTAGATTTTAGCTTTTAAATCATAATTACTGAATAAGAACTCATGTTAAAAACAAAACTTTTGACTTATAAATATAAAGTATATTTTATAGAGAGACTGGGAACTTTCAATTCCTGGCCTTTTGAGAATCTATCATTACAGAATATTGTAAATTTTTTAATCTTACTTTAATTATAAAAATTGCTAAGGCTTTACAACGTTAGCAAAGACAAGCACATCAAGCATACATCTTTGCACCTGAATAGGCCTTTCATAAGCAGGGACATATTTTAAGCTAGTGCTTCTCAATCTTTATAATGCTATGACACTTTTACATCAGATCTCAAGTGGCAGTGACCTCCAATCATAAAACTACAACTCCAATATGAATTGAAATATAAGCATTTTACAAACTTAAAATGACCCATAGCCTTGTAAATATGAATACCTTACAAAGCTGTTTCTAAAAACATCCAGTTTTTAACTTTTAGGTTTTTGTAAAATTATAAATTTGAAAAGTTGTTTAAAACCTCCCGACTGCATGCCTATAATAAAGTTCCTTTATTGTACTGTACATCCTTCCTGTCCTACCCTTAGCTGCAGTCTGCCTTTTAGCCCTGCCTAAACCAGCTGTACTATAGTGGCAGCTCAGCTATCACATGGCCTCTCCATCTCTAAAACTGCCAAACTTCAGCTGTTTTGATTTATTTTGTATTAAACTCTTAACTCTCACACTGAAAAATTTGCCTGCCAGTAAAAGGTACATTACTGTGTAAGAATGCACAGATGAATAGCTTCAGTATCTTATTAAACACTATTCTTAAAAGTCCTATCTTTATAAACCTTATTTTTATGTCAGAAAAACACCATAAAAATCCAAATTAATTTAAAATATCTTAGATCAGTGGTCTCTTTGATTGTAACATGTGGCTTCCTTTATTAGGACGGTGGTGGAGTCACATGGCACTCATCCTCTTTGACCCTAGGAAAAATGGCACCGCCATATGGCCATTCTCCCAGCCATGTGTCCTCCTTCTTCCCCAAGTAAGAAGGAAGCCAAGGTGGTTGCAAAACCACATATCAGCAAGTCACATGTAGTCCACATTCCAAAATGGAGTCAGGCCATGCAGTACTCAAGATTATTATCAACCACATGTTACAAGCTTTAACTTAATGTTCTCTTTTTACATTTACACCAGAAAACACATTGTCATACACTCATAGAGAAAAACCTTTTAGAGACATTGAAAACCAGGCCTGGAAGAACAGAGAAACCTCAGCACTTCTCCAGGGATGACTTGTTGCTGTTTTACAATTTGTCTGCTTAAGCAAAAATCTGGGACAATTCAGCCATGTGCCTTCCAAAACAGGCCACTTCTACAGTCATGTGCAGATTTGCCAGTAGAGGAGGCTACTGCAGTCAGCTGGGGGCAGAATTTTGGCATTTGGCTAGGAGCAGAAGCTGCTCCAAATCTCACCTCTAACCTTGCACCAAGACCCATTTCCTCATAAACCTGCCCCACATCTGGCCAGCTAGCATTCAGGACAGTGATCTTCAAATGAACACAGAACACACATATATTTTCATACATTTAAGCAGCGTATGTACACAAAATAAGTCCATTTTGGAATGTGGACTACATGTGACTTGCTGATATGTGGTTTTGCAACCAGCTTGGCTTCCTTCCTACTTGGGGAAGAAGGTGGCCACATAGCTGGCAAAACGGCCATTGGGTGCTGCCATTTTTCCTACAGTCAAAGAGGATGAGTGCCATGTGACTCCACCACCAGCGTAATAAAGGCAGCCACATGTTACCACCCAAAGAGACAACTGATCTATGCACACAAAGAAGGGTGCACACACGAAACAGACAGAACAACAAAATCAAGACATTAATATTGGTGATCACCAAGACAAAAGTTAATCAGGCCTGAGAAAAAAGAAATGAGTTTTAAAGTAAGGGTGCACCCAGAAAAAACAAAAACAAAAACAAAAACAGCTCTCCACATGGTTGTATCAGAGGATCCAGAGCTTCAGGGCAGCATGCCAGTGTCCTGTGAAAACAAAACATTCCCTCTCCTGGGTGCCAGTGTTAATAGAGTCTAACCTTTAGCTTTTAACAACTGTATTGGAAGTTAAACTGGAAGCACTTTCTTTTATCCAGAAAATCAGATATATTGCCAATGTGAAGTACTTAAAATCTATATTCAGACAATAACCAAATGAAATTTAAAATCTTGAGTTTGTGACTGTTAATAGCAGGACCAGCTTATCAGAACTTTGTCCAGAATTCCATCACTGTTATCAAGTATGCTCTTATACGTTTTAACTTTTATCTATACATTTTAAATCACTTCCTCAGACCCTCATCATTTACTTATTAGGCTTTCACATCCTCAGATCTGTAATCCTCAAAATATTTTTAAACAGTTTGATAATTAGTTAACAAGGAAAAATTTTCTTAAACGAGTATGAGCTCAAGCAATTACTATTAATCAGGGTTTGTTTTTTGTAGCCCACTTCTTATCCTTTCCTTTATTTAAGTATGTATCTCGTAAGTCGGATTCTTGTGAGCAAGGGGATTTCCTTTTTTTTTTTTTTTCAGATTCCAACAGCTGCTCACTGCGTACAGGCCCTGAAGCCTCCAGTTCGCTGACATGACAACTGTAGCAGTGGCTGGAGCAAGCACCCATACCTGTGCTTCATGCTGGAGAGGAAAGCAGGGTGGAGGTTCACATTCTTTCTCGACTACCGTGGCATCTCCCAGAGAATTGGGCTCTTTCAACAGAATCGAGAAAATGATAGTTTTACTTGTGTAACCTTAGCTCCTCTATCCCAAAGCCTGAATTTTCCATTTCTGTTTCTCATTTGTGCTATATGAAGGGTTGAGCATTCCTCAGTTTTTTGCTGTTTCTCCCTGGAACAGAAGCAGCCACTGGCCTACTGAGATTCTTTTGTATGACCGAAGTGAAGAACCAAAGAAAAAAAGAAGAACTGACCTGGAAGGCAAAGCAGAGCTGAACACCCAACATCTCCAGGGTGCTGAACACCCCACCTCTCCAGGGTGCTATATACCTCAGTCCTGAGGGCTGGGCACCCCAGTCCTGTTGAGATGTTCTCCCTTCAGGACTGCATCACCTCAACAGGGATGTACATTTGATGTGTAGCCCTTGGGTTCCTGAAAGCCAGTCCATTTTTCCATCACAAAAGAGTTTCACTTTTCCATCTGATTCAACCTAATAATAATAAAATAACCCTTCAAAAACGAGGCAAAAATCCAATATTCCAAATAACTTAGTGCGTAATTCATGCAAGTGAGGGTCTTTTGAGTTAAAAAGAGGTTGGGTATCTTCACTTCTCTAATATTGCTCACCTTTGCAACCACCTGAGATTGCATCCATGGGTAAATTGTTCTCAACAGCTTTTGTGGTGGCTTTTGCCTCTCAAATTCTCCAGACCAGTAAAAGAAAGCCAGGAATGGAAGTTTCTGGATGTGACAGTTAGGGCCAGTACAAGGACATTTCCAGAGCAATATGAAACACTGAACAGACCAATGGCAAGAAATGCTGGAGAGAACTGAAAAGAATTCCTTTCATGGTCAGGTTATCCAAGGAGTTGAGACACATGTTTGGCATGAAAATTGTGTGCAAGAAATCTACATAAAACGGCACTGAGCACAATGTAAAGTGTGAAACCCACTCAGCAAAAATAAGAACATTACTACAATTTGGGGGTCAAATTTAGAGCAAATTTATTATATATCAGACAAGACCATAAAATGACCAGTTCAATACCCAGGATTTCCAGAGTATGGCACCAAATTAGTTGAGCCACGGGCCTATAAAGACCAGGTCAACAAGTTTATATACTTCCGACCTTCACTTCAAGCGTCCTGTTGTACTTCCTGCTTTGGTACCTCCCAACTCTATGTGATCAATTACATCCTGTGCAGTTGGGGTAACCAAGCTTGTTTACAGAAGTAAAAACACATGACTTGTTGTCTGACATAAGCAACAGCCTTGGACATTCCCAAAAGTTATCTGTCCTTGGGAAAGTGGAGCTTTCAGGTTAGAGGCATTTTTGTTGTTTAGATCTCTTAAACACAGTAATTTAAATTTATAACATAACTTTAGAAATAAAATATGCAACATGGGAAAGTAAGCATGTAGAAAGAGTTCTAAAGAAAAAGTAAAAGAGAGGGAGAGTAGCTGAAGAAAGGAAATATTCACCCTAAACAGTGGGGAGCCATCTGTTCGAGCTGTGCTCAAGGCATTCTTAATATTACCTCCCCTCCCCTGCTAACAGATGTTATAAACCAAATGGACCCAATGGATGGCTACAGAACATTTTACCCACACACAAAAGAATATACCTTTTGATCACCACCTCATGGAACATACTCCAAAACTGACCACACACTGGGCAACAAAGCAAGCCTCAACTGATACAAGAAAATTAAAATAACCTCATGGCTCATTTCAGACTGGCAGGGATTAGAGCTGGATTTCAACAACAATAGCATCAAGAGAAGGCCTACGAATTCGTGAAAACTGAACAACCTCTACTGAATGATTAGTGGGTCAAGACAGAAATAAGGAAAGAAATTAAAGCCTTTCTAGAATTCCATATAAAAGAACCCACAATATGCCCAACTTTATGAGACAAAATGAAAGCAGAGCTGAGTAGTAAACTCAATGTACAAAGTGCTTTGAATGAAAAAGAGGACAGATCTCCTACTAACAAGTTAGCACCACATCTGAAAGCTCTACGACAAAAAGAAGTAAGTAAGCACACCCAAGAGAAATAGACAGAGAGAAATAATCAAACAAGAGCTGAAATCAACAATGTAGAAACAAAGAGAACAATACAATGAAACAAAGAGTTGGTTCATGAGAAAAGTCAACAAGATAGAAAAATCCTTATGCAAACTAATTAAAAGATAGAGAAATAATAACCAAATCAACAAGATGAATAATGAAATGGGAAATATAACTACAGACACTGAGGAAATCCAACGTTTCATTAGGTCATATTTTTAAAACCTGTTTTAAAAACTAATATAAACTATAAAATTTATCTTGAATCTTCTAAATGGATACCACCTACCAAAGTTAAATCAAGATCAAAGAAATAACTGAAACAGAACTATGAACACAAAGGAAATAGAGGCAGTCATTAAAGGTCTCCCAAACAAAAAAGTCCTAGGGCCAGATGGTTTTACTGCAGAACTCTATCAGACATTCAAAGAAGAGTTATCTCCAATACTCTTCAAATTATGACACAAAACTGAAACAGGAACATTGTCAAACTCATTCTATGAGGACACAGTCACTCTGATATGCAAGCTAGACAAAGATTCAACAACAAAAAATGAGAATTATAGCTGGGCAATAATAGCACATGCTTTTAATGCCCATACTTGTAATTTAGAGGCAGGAAGATCTCTGTGAGATCAAGGGCAGCCTGGTCCACAGAATGAATTCCAGGACAGACAGAGTTAACAACAGAGAAACTGTGTCTCAAAGAAAATGAAAGAAGGGGGAGAGAGAGAAAGAAAGGGAGAGAGATTAATAGACAAATTTCAAGATTAATAGACAAATTTCAATCATGGACAGAAAGAGATTAATAGACAAACTTCAGTCATGGACAGGGATTCAAGAACTCTCAAGAAAATACTCAAAAACCAAACCCAAGAACATATCAAAAAACTCATCCACCATGATGAAGTAGGCTTCTTCCAAGAGATGTAGGGAAGGTTCAACATATGAAAATCAGTCACCACAAAACACCATATACAAACTGCAACGAACAAAAAACGCACATGTTCATCTCACTAGATGTCAAGAACACTTTTGATAGCTTCCGAATAAAAATCTTAGAGGGAGTAGCAATATAAGGAACATATTTATACATAACAAAGGCAATTTACAGAAACTTACATCCAACTTGGAATTAAATGAGGAGAAACTCAAAGCAATTCCACTAAAATCAGGAGGAAGACCAAACTGTCCAGTCTCTCCATAACTATTCAACATAGTACTTGAATTCTAGGTTGAGAGATAAAAAAAAGGAGATCAAGGTGATACAAATTAGAAACCATAAGTCAAAGTATCTTTATTTGCAAATGATATGATTGTACATATAAGTGACAACAAAAATTCCACCAGGGAATGTTTACAGCTGTTTAAACAACTTCAATGAATTGACTAGCTACAAGGTCAACTAAAAATAATCAGTAGCCCTCCTACATACAAATGACAAAGGAACAACATAAGAAGTCAAAAAGCAACACAAATAACAAAACATATCTTAGTGGTGACACTATCCAAGTAAGTCAATGACTTATATGCCAAAAATATTGTATGACATCTTTGGAGAAAGCAATTGACAAAGAACTCAGAAGAAGGAAAAGATCTCCCATCCTCCTCGATTGGTAGGATTAATATTGCAAAAATAGACATCTTACCTAAAGCAATCTACAGATTCAAGCAATCTCTATGAAAGTACCAATACAACTCTGTAGAGACCCACAAAGTACAATACTCAACTTCATGTGGAAAAACAAAAACCACAGTATAGCTAAAATAATCCTCGAAAATAAAAGAACTTCATAGGTATAAACAAACCCAAACTCAAGCTGTACTACAGAGCTATAGTAAGAAAAACGGCATAGCATTGGCAAAAACAAACAAATTGATCAAGGGATGTGAATCGAATATCTAGACAAAAAATCTAAATACTGAGAGACAGCTGATCTTTGATAAAGAAGCCAGAAATACACAATGCAAAAAGAAAAGATCTTTAATAAATGAAGTTGGTTTAAATGGATGTCTGCATGTAGAAGAATGCAAATAGAACTACATTTGTCACCCTGCATAAAACATAAGTCCAAGTGAACCAAGGACCTCATTATAAAACCAGATATACTGAACTTCAAAGATAAAATGGGGAATAGAGTACTGAGACATGAAAAGGCTTTACCACATTGAATACATTCATATGGTTTCTCTCCAGTATGTGTTCTTTCATGTACTTGGATTTGAAATGGCTTTACCACATTAATTGCATTTACCTGTCTTCTCTCCAGTATGGGTTCTTTCATGTACTTTAAGGTAACAGTGTTGTGCAAATGCTTAACCACACTGATTAAGTTCATAGGGTTTCTCTCCAGCATGTGTTCTTTTATGTTTTTGGAGATGATGGTGACGTGAAAAGGTTTTACCACATTGATTACATTCATATGGTTTCTCTCCAGTATGTGTCCTTTTATGTTTTTGATGACTACTGTATTGTGAAAAGGTTTTACCACACTGATTACATTCATAGGGTTTCTCTCCAGTATGTATTCTTTTATGTACTTGGAGATGAGTGTGACGTGAAAAGGCTTTACCACACTGATTACATTCATATGGTTTCTCTCCAGTATGTGTTCTTTTATGTTTTCGGAGATAATGGTGACGTGAAAAGGCTTTCCCACACTGATTACATTCATAGGGTTTCTCTCCAGTATGTGTTCTTTTATGTTCTTGGAGATAACTGTGATTTGAAAAGGCTTTATCACACTGATTACATTCATACGGCTTCTCTCCAGTATGCGTTCTTTTATGATTTTGAAGATGACTGTTCTGAGAAAAGCTTTTACCACACTGATTACATTCATAGGGTTTCTCTCCAGTATGTATTCTTTTATGTACCTGTAGAAGACTGTGAAATGAAAATACTTTACCACATTGATCACATTCATGCAGCTTCTCTCCAGTATGTGTTCTTTGATGTACATGGAGACCACCTTGTTGTGAAAAGGCTTTACCACATTGATTACATTCATAGGGTTTCTCTCCCGTATGTATTGTTTTATGTACTTGAAGACGATTATGATGTGAAAAGGCTTTACCACACTGATTGCATTCATAGGGTTTCTCTCCAGAATGTGTTATTTTATGTTGTTGGAGATACTGGTGACGTGAAAAGGTTTTACCACATTGATTACATTCATAGGGTTTTTCTCCACTATGTATTCTTTTATGTTTTTGGTGAGTACTGTATTGTGAAAAGGCTTTACCACACTGATTACATTCATACGGCTTCTCTCCGGTATGTGTTCTTTTATGATTTTGGAGATGACTGTTCTGAGAAAAGGCTTTAGCACACTGATTACATTCATACGGTTTCTCTCCAGTATGTGTTCTTTTATGTGCTTGGAGATGACTGTGAAATGAAAATGTTTTACCACATTGATCACATTCATGCAGCTTCTCTCCAGTATGTGTTCTTTTATGTACATGGAGACTACTGCGATGTGAAAAGGCTTTACCACACTGGTTACATTCATAAGGATTCCCTCCAGTATGTATTCTTTTATGTACTTGGAGACTGTTGTGATGTGAAAAGGCTTTACCACACTGATTGCATTCATAGGGTTTCTCTCCAGTATGTGTTCTTTTATGTACTTGGAGATAACTATTACATGAAAAGGCTTTACCACACTGATTACATTCATAGGGTTTCTCTCTAGTATGTGTTCTTTTATGTACTTGGAGATGACTGTGATGTGAAAAGGCTTTACCACACTGATTACATTCATAGGGTTTCTCTCCAGTATGTGTTCTTTTATGTACTTGGAGATTACTGTTCTGAGAAAAGGCTTTACCACACTGATTACATTCATAGGGTTTCTCTCCAGTATGTGTTCTTTCATGACGTCGAAGCACGCTGCTACTTCCAAAGGCCTTTCCACATTGATTACATTTGTAACGTTTCAATCCAGAAGGAATTCTTTCATGAATGAAAAGTTGTCTGTGATTTTCAAAGGTTTTACTGCACTGATTACATTCATAGAGTTTCTGTCCAGTATGAATTGTTTCATGCCTACAAAGAAAAACAAATTAGTAAATGCTTTAGCACATGGTGACACTGCTCAATCTCTTTATCTGAATGATTCAGTTTTATACTTTTGGCTGATTTTAGGAAGATTCAGATTTTAAGATTTTATACCATGTTGCCATCATATGGTTTCTCTTCATTATGGAATCCATGGTGTGTGTAAAGATGCAGTACTTAAAACATGGTTCATATTTATAGCATCGTTTTTTCCTGAGTTTTCTCTATACCTTTGAAATAACTGAAATAACTCAGTACTTTACAACCCTGATTGCATTCATGTAAACGTCCCATAGAGTTAGTCACACTATATTTGCAAATTGAAACAAGACAAACAGAATTTCCACATCCTTTGTACTCACTGGGCTTATCTCCACTACAAGTTTGTTGATGTATTCCCAATAATATTGGTAAACCAATTAATTATAAATTTGTATCACAGTCAACAAGTCTACACAGAGTGGGGACTACTACATTTCTTCTCTTATGGGAGAGAGAGGGGTACATTGCTTTTTTCATATCCCTAATGCTCACATGCTTTGTATCCATACTGCCATATAATATACCTGGTAAAGGAAGAATAACATATGAAATTCACACAGTGTAACTTTTGTTCCGCATAGAGTTCTGATATAGAGATTAAGGTTTATCCAAAATAATCCTTTTGATTCTCATAAACTGCCATTCTCTGCTGGAGCCATCAATGCTAAAGAGAATGCTGCTTAACAAGGTCCCAGCAACTCGAGGCCCTTAGCATTTCATCTGGTGTAAATCAGCAGTGAAGTTGTCCATGATTTTCTTCACCGATTTAACTTTGGGTTTTCAATCTGTAAAAACGGCTCAAGGTGATGCTCAGGTTAATGGGACAGAAATTCATGTTGCTTTGATGGGTAGCTCAAATCACAGTACTGACTCTTTACCAAAACCACATCTGGGAATTAATGGAGTACAGTGTTCCCAGGGAAAGAGCCCACATCTTTTCATCAAAATAAGAGTTTCAGGGACTTGCTAGAACAGGCAAGATTTCAGGGAGGTCATGGGTCAAGTGAAGATACAAATCGAAGGGGAACTACTTCCTATGGCAACAGCCTCTCCTTGTTTTTAGACACAGAAAATTAAGAAAGAGAAAGGGGAAACATCAGAGAAAGTTTTTACTAAACATGGTTATGAATAAAAAGGGGACAGCATAGAGATTAACGATTGGTTACAGAGTAAAACAATATGGCTGTTAAATATTGCATCATTCCTGGACAGATTGGCAGAGGAGGACCAGTTTCACATTGCAGAAAGTCCTCAGAAAAGCTTCCCATATTGCTCCAGCAACAAAGGGCAGTTGAAAAAGCATTAAAAGCACCTGGAAATTAAGAACCATATTGGCAGGACTACAAAGAGAGACTTAAGAAACACAAGTGATGGATGTAAGGCAGAAACTTAGTCTGAGAAAACACGGGCTATCTGTCAGAAAGGATGTAGGTGCTTAGCCAAGATCACTGTGTCTGTCCCTTTGTGACTGCAAGACCTTTGTCAATTTTGGACAGACATGGTGTGAGAAATGATGGGGGAGTTTTTATCTCAAGTTGTATAACCTTAACCATAACCTTGCTTATACCACGTTAAGTTCATAATGAGTTCCTCCTACTGTTTCTAAAAACCATTAACCAATGACCACTGTATTCTGCAATTTGTTCTTTATGATTCTCCCAATTTTGTTGTCTAATCTTTAAATAAATTTTATAAATAATGTTTTTTGCTCACAGAAGAATCAAGACTGCACATTAAACAAGATTGTGAACAAGACTGCACAGTCTCTGTGCAAAAGCATTGCTATGAAAAAGGAAACCATGGTACTCTGATTTTTTTTCTTTGCTCCCCTTGCATCCACCCATTAAAGATCCTGTCCTCCACAGGAGCTGGACTCCTGCACTTCATAGTAAGCTTCTGAAAGTCAATACAAGGATATAATTAACATTAGCTAATGTACTTGTATGTTTTTTTGCTTTTTTTTTTTTTTGTTTCTTTGCTTGTTTTGATATCAGAATGGTATAAAACTAAATGAGTTGACATTTCCACAGCATAGATCTCACAGGGTTATTATTAAATTTCTAATCTCTATTAAGGCTTGTATCTTTTTCTTGTTTCTTGGAGGAATGCCAGGCAAATAGAGATCAGTTACCTGACATTGAGATACATGGCGTTGTGAGAATTTACTAAACATTAAGATGAATAAAATTCTGTTCCTATACTCTGTTGCTTTCTGTTAAAACTTCTAGGGCACATTAAAATGTATTGAGAAGTACATTCGTATCAACTTTCACATAAAAATTACCTGTCAGGTCTTCTAGAACTTTGGCAATGTTCTTCAACATTCAGATCTTCCCATTTGTAGCCTACAATATTGTACCAGAAAATATAGAATGGATTATTGGAAATCACGCAAAATTAAGTTACTAACCCTGGTGAGCCTCAGAGTCATTCTTGATTTGTTTAAAACATTCTTCCTGTTTTATAATCAAATCACAGCAGAGGATGAATAAACAAGAAACACTAGTTTACACATTATAAAAAGTGAGGGAAAACTCACTCTCTTACCTATAGCAGAGAGGTGTGTGTAAGTTTCCAACATCACATCTTTGTAGAGGCTCTTTTGGGAAGGATCCAGCAAAGCCCACTCTTCCTGACTGAAGTTCACATGCACATCATCATAGGTCACTGCATTCTAAGATAAGCCGTATATGTATACAAAAGAAAGAGTGATACTGACATCATTCTCAATGTATACTTTATTTGATAGATTTTCACAGAATTTTGTGTGCTTCTCACTCTTATTCTATGATACAGAATTACTAGTATAATCACCAAGTCATTTGAGAAGGAATCTGAAAATGAGATTCACTCCAGTCATCTCGGGGCCCACTGAATAGAATAACAGATGTATCGAAAGAGAAAAGGAAACAGATTATAAAGTACTGAGTACACACCTGAGAAACTGAAGGAACCATTACTAACTTTAAAAAAGGGACGGGCAAACTGGGTTTGTTAGCTCATGCCTTTAATTCCAGCTCTCTGAAGGCAGAGACAGCTAAATCAATGACTTTAACATCAGCCTGGGTTATGCAGTAAGTTCCATGAAGCCAGAGGCACACAGTAAAACACTGTTCAAAATCAAACAAAAGTAAACAAAATACACAAAACCTAGAGGGTCTCAGCAAAGTTCCTACAAACAGTTATGCATTCACTTTGGTTATGTATTAATCTCCCGAACCTGAAGTGTCAACTTAAAACTGTAAGATTAATAAGATCTTCTAAAAGGGTATTCACATTGAAGTAGTTACATACAAATGAACACATTGGCAATGCAAACGCTGATCGTACAAAAACACCACAGGAAAAGAGAGATGGTGCAGCAGCTAAGAGCACCTGCTGTTCTAGCAGAGAAGTGGGTTCAATTGCTAGCACTTACAAGGGTGCTCACAGCTATCTATAACTCTAAATACAGGGTTCTGAGGCTGTCTACTGTGAGACTCAGACACAAATCTTGTGGTACACATCGATACATACAGGTAAAAAAATATTCTCAAAAACAAATAAAAATATTCAACAGGTAGCAAGAATGTTGTACAACTTTAATTCTGTTGTGTAGGAGGCTGTACAGTATGATGTCAAGAATTCATGCCATCTTGCGCTAAAGAATGTTACCCTTGCCAAAGTTCAAAAGTCAAGTTGGGAGCGAAGCTCTGCACAACAGCATATGCTGTTTATACATCTCTGCATTGACATGTAGAAAGAAACAAAATTCCAGACCCATTAGCCAATAATAATAATAAAAATTGGTGAGCATATTGGTGTTCACCTTTAATCTCAGTTCTTGAGTGGTTGTGGTAGGCAGGGTTTAGAGATTGAGGCAGCCTTGTCGACTACCTCATTTCAGAAAAGCCAAGGCTAAACAGAGAAACCCTGTCTTGAAGCACAAAAACAAAATAATTTTAAAAAATGAAAACATCGAATTAAAAAAATTCCTAAAGAACGAAAAGCAATTGCTTATACTGTATCTTAAGCTATTTAAGGATAGAGTCTATAGTGGTTATGGTAGGCCTTATCAGCGTGACAAGGAAGCTAGCTGGCTGGTCAGTTTTGATCACAATAATCGGTACAAAAAAGAAGAAATGGAGTGAGGCTATAGACAGTCCTACCCCATCATCAGTGAAGAACTTCGTCCAGTAAGACTCCTGCTGCTAAATGATCTATAAGCCCCCAAAAGAAAATCAACAAAGAGAGAGAAAAGTGTTCAAATACATCATCCTATCTGGGAGTTTTTCTTCAACTGATTACATTCTGATCCAGGCTAATGGACATCCCATGATGGAAATGTAGTTAGTCTAACTTCAAAGGCCCACATATTCTGTAACAGTCCCAACTCTCTTCAAACGTCCAAAGTCTCTTCTGACACTCAAGGCAATCTCCTAACTCTGATCTCTTATGAAATTCAGAAAACAGAGGATATCTTCCAACACACAAGAGAATATGCATTTCCATTCCAAAAGGGAGAAATGGGGAAAAGGTGAGAAATGACTGGACCAAGGTAAATGTCACATCCTGTACCTCTGTCTCAGACAGATTTAAAGAGTGCAAATCCCTGCAACTTCCTATTCATGTCTCTCTCTTATATTTTCAGTCCCCATACGCAGTTCTCCATGGCAGCTTTCTCATAGCTTTGGTATCTGATTTTCTCTATAGACCATAGACTTTTTCTTTCTGCCCCACTTATTGGTCTTTTTCAGTGTACACCTGCATGAGCCATTGGTTATAGCCATTCAACACAATCAATATTGTGTGAGCCCTTTATTTTAAATTCTGCCTTACTCAATATCTCAGAACATGTGCCGAACAAAAAAGATTTTTGGCCAAATATCACACAAATCACTGCGAGCTTAACTTTTATGGAGTCTTTCCCTCTGAAATCTTATGACCTTGACCTTCACTGTGTGCATTACTCTCAATTCTCCATCTTCAATGCCCTCCAAGAATGGACCATTATGTTCTAAGCACAATTTTTTATGTCCTTTGTCATCTAAATCCTGTATCTTCCACAGTCCTCCAAAACACAAAATACCCAGGTTCTTCACATCAAGAAAATCACTCTTGGAGTATTATTTTTGTTTTAAGTAGCTTCTTTGTTATTGTGGTTAAATCCTCCCAACAAAAGCAACTCAGATAATGAACTGATATTGCAAGGTCACATTCTACCATTGTAGGCTCTTAGGATAGAAACTCAAGATAGCAACTGATGAAAAAACCATGGGGAAACAATGTTGTCTTTTTCGTTTCTTGCTCAGTCACAGTCTTATGCTCAGCTAGATCTCTTATCCAACCCAGTCCCACTTGGGATACTGCTCTCTTCACTGAAACAGCTTTGCCACATTAAATATCAATAACAGAATCTTTTAAAGACACAGAAAACTGACATTCTGATCTAGGAATGCCTTTAATTGAAACTCCTACAGATGATTCTGAGCAATATTATGTTCACAGATGAAGCTAAATAGGACAAAGAAACAAAAATTTATATAAATATTTGAAAAATCCAACACTCATCCTGTGCATTTCTATTCTCTCCTTTGCTAATTATAGAAACTTGGTTGGACAGGAGGGCTGTTCCCCCAAAACTGAGAGATTCATTTACACCGTTCTAATGTATCAACACTGTAGAAAATAGTTTTGGCAACTAAATGTATTTCATTCTCATATGATAAAGAAAAGGATGTCTGTTAAGACCATTGAGGAACTTTTTTTCCCCTATGATCAATGGCTGGATGAAAGTTGGCATTGCATGAGCAAATGAATACTTTTAAAAACCAAATGCAGGATAATGGGTTTTGATACATATATTGTGTGATTTGTATTATGCACGTAAACAAACTTATTTTGCTCTAATTGCCTTAAAATCCATGAGGATTATGGGATAAAAGATTATTGCAATTTTTATGTGCAGGTTTGTATATGTGACAGAATGTCTACCATGTGTCTACAGGTGACACACCAGAGAAGAAGCTGTCAGATCCTCTGGATCTGGGCTAGAAAGTGGTTATGAGCATCGCCACTTTGGTGATAGGATCTGAACTCAGTTCATCTTCAAGAAAAATACCTGCTGAGACCTGCCCAGTCCTGCGGCATTCTTCATCCAATAAACTTAAAGTCCTTCACAGAGTAACAACAAACCAAAAAAAAAAAATGCTTAACTAAATAAAGAAATACATCAGTGATCATTGGGAATATGATGCACCAGTATTAATACATTGGGTATGTTTTATTGGGAGCATGAATTCAATACAATCCAAATAAAATTCCAAACCTTTACAGAAGGAAAACTGATTCCAAAACTACACACAAAGTGGAAAGATTCATAATGCTCAATAGGATTATGAATAAAAAGTACATATTGACACAATGAGACTTTTGACCTACTAACAAGTTACGATAATCAAACGTGTACATTATTTTTAGAGAAAAGGGGGAAATAGAAAGAAGAATCCACCAACAAAGCATAAAAATATAGCCAAGATTTAAACCAAAGACTTAAGGAAACTCTGCCTGGAAAGGTGTGATCTTGACCAATGGTAGCCAACGTGGTATGGGTCTACTTGTATACAAATTAGATAAACACAGACTTCACAACCACAGAAAATTATGTCAAACTGACCATTAAACAGTTTTGTTACTGTTCCTCCAGCTATTGATATTTTTTCAAAACAGAGAGAGGCCTCATGTTCTAGACCTCTCTCTGGAAAGAAAGAGAACAGAAAATTCTGCTGTGGCTCTGCAGCCCCTCACACTTCTTATGATTTCTGAAAAATCCACAAATGCCCACACACAAAACAATGTTGAAGAATACTTAAATGTCTGCTTCCTGAACGATATATGGGAGCTGAGCTACCCACCCATTCAACCCAATGTACACTGAGAAGTCTCTCCAGCTCTGAAATGCTTTTCATGTCCTGAAATTGAATTTCCCTGAATCACACTATTGTGGCTAGTGTGGCAGGAAAAGGATTCTAATCAAGTACTGCTCAATGATGATCCCCATAACCTCCTTTCTGCCTGTTTCTAAACTGTTTGTAACTTTATAACACAAACCTGAAAGTGGAATGCAATGTGGCTTTCAGAACTTCTAGAACCCAGACTTTTGTTTAACAGACTGTCTTCTAACTACACACCAAGAACAAAGCCTGTGTGTACACCCTGGACAGTGATGTTACAAGCACCACGTCTTCCCACAGCCAAAGCTGCAGAGCCTCCCTTTGCCTGGAAATCTACACTCAGGGAGGTTCAGAATCCAAAGGCATCTGCTCAGATCACCACATGGACCAAAAGAACTACATCCTAGCTCACATTTCATCATAGTCCCAGGAGTGGGGATGCTCACTGGACTTGTTCCTCCTGGTCAGGTGACAGTGGGCCCCACATTCACCATGGCATGGCTTGTGGCATCTCCACAGTTCCCTATAGCAGCAACAGAGGAGAATCCAGAAAAGAATCCACAAGTTACCTCCCTCAGGCTCTCCTGACTGCCAGGCATTCCTCGAGTTTTTCACTAGTTAGGGCCACACAGCTGGGCCTCAAGACACTTAAGGCTCTACTACTGCATGAGCAGAGATCAAATGATAGCACAGATATTCCCAGCTCTGCCCTTCCACTTTAGGAGTACACAGGGCCCTCTCCTGGGAAATTCATATTTTAGCATTAATTCATCCAGTCTCCACCTGCATTTCCTGTGTTCTCCTAGGTGTAGGATCTTTTGTTTTCACAATCCATTCCACAATAAATGTCCAAGAAAGACATCCCTGGGATACAGGAGTCATTGCGATAAAAAGAAATGAATAAATGAGCAGCACACGAGAAAAATGGAATGAAGTTCTTGATGACCGGGAAACATTGGAGAACAGAAACAAATAGAGATTAGAGCAGTGATGCATTAAAGAAAACAAAATTTAAAATGTGATACCAATAGCTGACTCTTCAGAAAGATAAGTATAATTGGAAACAGGCTTAGCTACATTTACTTTGCAAAGAGTAGGCCCTTCCCTGGTATGGAGGATGCCATTAATAACATCCTAATTGACCTTGGTCTTAGGCACATGTTAGCTAATGAGACTGACATCTGACACAAAACAGTGACAGTACATCCTGTGTCTCAAACCTCTGATATGACTTAACTGTGTCAACCACGATTGCATATATAAGAGGAGGAGAATTCCCTAATTGAAAATTCAGTATTCACTGGTGCAAGCTAAGCTCCCAAAACTATATATCCACCAATCTGTTCTGAATTCATTCACATGGCATGGATTAATATATGCTGGGAAATTACATAATAATTCACCCTGCTTCTTCACAATGATGACATCTGCAGCTGACTGCCTTAAACTTCAATCTGAGATCTAGCTATTGCCAAATCTGTTTCACCCTGCAGAGTACATATTAACCTATTCTTTCAATACAAGTCTGAAAGCAGAAGTTATATTCCACATGGAAATCCTTCAACTGTGACGGCAAAGGTCCGGTTACTATGTGACTCAAAGGGTTAATATTAAAACTCTGTCCTGGAACAGACCTTTAATTCAAAATTTAGGAATTTAATCTGTAGGACAGCAAGATTATTGCTCTGTGGACCTACAAACTGGGATCAAGGCAACCCTCCTGAGTCAATATAAGAGAGCTTGTCTCAGAAACGTTTTTTCTAAAAGGCAGTAAGTGCATTTGTTCTAGAATTAATATGCTTTCCCATAGAGAAATCACTGTACTCAAGAGACTGATAAAAAACATCATTAATAACATTATGCATCCAACTCTGCCTATTGCTCACGGAGGAGACAACAGAGGACTTATTTCACATTACATATATGCTAATGTCCTCAAGCTTTTGTTGGGGGGGAAGGGGTTCAGGCCCCAGTACACACTTTGAACAGTGCAAATAGGGATAAGAGACATCTTGTCTAGGCTCTTAGGTAGATGGGAGGTTTAAACAACAAAGATATTGCCAGAATTATTTCTTAAATACAACAGTCACCTGAAACAGCATGTCATTATCCAGTGACAGGTTCTAAAGTGGAGGTGCCAGGGGAAGAGAAAAATAGGAAAAGAAGAACATAGAAAAGATAGGGACTGGGCTCAGGCATCTTACACAACTGCCTTTGTATGCCAAGCAAGCTTCTGAAGAAGAACAGAACCCTGTATACTACTTCCAGGGGAAAAGGGAAGCAAAGGGGGATGTCTCTGAATCAGCAGAAACTAGCACATACTGGGACAAACTCAGGAGAAGTCTAATCAAACAATGCTGAACAAGGCATACACAGGGTTTTCAAGAACATTACCGACAAACCTCACAGTGGACTTGGGACTGATAACCACAGGCCTATGTGGTGGGAAGAGCCGAACTCTGCGATCTGAAGATTCCTGAAGGCGCCAGCCCCAGTCATTACCAGTTCTCAAAAGCATAATTCTGGTTTTAGAGAAGGAGCTCTGTTTTTCACATCAGGGCTTAGGAAAAGCCCCCAAGGAGTAGGCCCCAGGATGTGAATGGCTCTGCCAAGCATGTTTCTGGGTTTCTGGGATAGTCTTGCTTAACCAGGCCACCGGCAAACCTTGGTCCAGGGAATTGGGAAGACCACACAGGACAGCACAGGACACAGAATTTGGTTGCAGGTTCCCACTCAGCCTTGGGCAGAACCCACCACACTAGCAACCAGGGCTCTGCCAGCCCAGCTACTTTTCTTTCCCTGGCATGGCAGCCCCTCTCTCACCATGGTGTGGCTTCTGAGCTTGCCTCTTGGCAACTCACAGGACGCAGCAGAATACCCACAGCACAGGGAACCACTGTCGCATAATGAAACTAGGCTGCAGCACATTGTCCGGAAGACACCTTTGCCTCTTTTGACTGTGGATCTGCCTGGAAGCCTTGATGTCCTAGTGAGGCGTGACTGGCAAGAGTGAGAACCTTAGGGTCACGGTTCGCTGAAGGGACACAGCACAGTGGGTCCTGGCCCTGGTATCCACTCTAGGCCCAGACTTTACCCAGATCTGCAATGATTTGCTTTTCGCCAGCACTTGCACCAGCCCTCTAATTGCTGACCCTTATAGTCTTCCTGCATTCAGTAGGCTCTTTCCCTCATTCTTCCTGCACATATGGCAGCTAGCTGGCACAGTCCATCACTCAACTGGCAGTGGAATGAATGAACCCGTTCTCCCACAGATTCTAGAAGTTCTGAATGCCACATTCCACTTTGAATTTTGTCTTATAAATGTTACAAATAGTTTAGGAACTGGAGGAATGGAGTGGATGGGATCATGCATCATCAATACTTCACTAGAATGCAGAGATTCAGGGAAATTCAATACAGAAACATTCCAGGGCTCAAAACGCATTCCTGAGCTGGAGAGACTTCTCAGGTGTGCATGGAGTTTGATAGGTCATAGGGCCGCTTCCATATCTCGTGCCATAGACCATGTGGCAGGAAGCAGCCATTAAAGGATTATCCACATTGTTTGGGGTGTGGGCATCAGCAGGGCTGGGTTTGAGGGACACCACAAGAGGGAGGGAGAGGGTGCAGAGCCATACCAGGCCTTTGTGATCACCTCCTTTCTACAGAGAACTCTAGCACGTGAGGCCTATGCTATACATTTGGAAGAAATATCAGTAGCTGAAGTGCCAGTAACATAGCAGTTTAGGGGTCACTTTGAGTCAATGTTCTGGGAGTTATGAAGTCTGTGTTTGTTTCATTTTTACACATGAAGAACCATAGATAGTTGGGTAACATTAGTCAAGACAAAATTTTACCTTACATCATTTGTTTAAAGTTTGACTATACTTTCTGCTTTTCTTCTTGGCTTTTTCATTCTGTTCCTTTTTTTCTTTCACATATGTGGCTTTGTAGCATGAGCAAAGCTCAGAAGTCACAGTGTGTCACTCTCTGTACTATTTCCTCATAATCGTCCTGAGAGTTTTCCATTTTTCTGGTTTGCATGTAGATTTGGAAACATCTTTCCTGTTATAACCTTTTTGGAATTTTCTTTGGATTCTATTGAATTCATTCTGAAAATTGAACTTACAAATAAGCATCCTGATATTGATTCCTTATGCTGTAGAGGACCTTTTTTTTTCTTTTATTTGAGAGTTTTTGTTATTGTAGTAGTTGCTCTTGTTTATCTGTGAAAGACTTTTGAGTTTATTCAATAAAATAATAACCAGCAAATGTCTGACTGGACCTAAGGCCCACTCCATGAGAAGAAAACCATATAAACAGGAGGAGAGGAACTCCTTCCATCAGAAGGCTAGATGGTGGCACCGTTTCTATAGGACTTTCTTCCTGAAATTCAGGTCGATGAATAAGAAGATAATAGTAAGAAATAAGAACGAGTGCAGTTTCAATGGTAAGTTTAATATTTAGAGAGAAAGAGATCTGGGAGGAATCCCTTTAGAAGCAATACTGGTATCAGTGCATCTTCCTGTGTGTAATGATGAAACAGACAACAGTACTAACCAAGGTTTCCTAGAGGAACAGAATACAATGAATCTCTCCATATGTATGTAGAAAGCAGATTTATTATTTTTCATTAGACTGTCACACAGGTTGTGATCTAGCTACACCAATAATGGTTGTCCACCCACAGAAACCTGTACAGTCCTGTACTTGTTCAAGCCATGGTGCTGCATGTCTTAGCTTTAGTTTCAGTACACACCAGAATTCCAAAGAACTAGGCCGTAATGCAAGTGAAGTAATGAACTCTCTAGCCAGTGCTAGAAAAAGCATGCAAGGAGTGAAAGCTTCCTACTTCAGCATCCTTCATGCATGTAGGCTGCCTTCAGAAGCGTGGCCCAGAATAATGTGGGATCTTATCTCCTTAAAAGATCTAGATGCAAGAAGGGTCTTCCCATTTCAAAACATTTAATTAAGAAAAATCTCTCACTGCTGTGCTCAACTCTTTGGGTCTTAGTTAATTCCAGATTTACTCAACATGACTACCAACAACAGCCATGACAACAGCCATGACAGAAGAGCTGAGAAAGATTTCAGACCTGCAGCAGGCAAGGAAGAGCATGGGAGATATTTCCATGCAATGCTTTTCCTCAACAAAGGAAGCAAGAGGATTTTACTTATGAAGTCTAGACAGGTTTATGTAGAGTTCTGCCCTTTGTTAAGCATGCTCAGTTAAAAACTCCCATTCTGAACATGGTCACAATATAAACACAGAGACATCTGAGGGCACTGTTGTCATAAAGTCATTCAGGAACATATATAAACTACAAAAATGATGAAAAGAAATTCTTTTGGCAAGTTCATATTGTAGAACAAGATACTGCTGAAAGTCAAGTTAATACTACTGTGACAGTGCATTGCTTAGGAGATGATGTTACATATCAATCATGATGGATGATTTCAATGATTGATTTATCAATGCTACAATTCTTACAAATACAAAAGAAAGAGAACACAAACATAGAAGTCATCTAGAAAAACTCACTGGTCAGCATTGTGGGCACTGTTCTTAAATGAATGGTTATGCTGACCTATTTTATCCTCAGAACAAAGCTGTGTTTGCCTCAGAGCAGGCTGACTCAGAAGCATGCCAAAGCTACTACCACCACACAGGACCAGAAGAATTTGTTTTAATTATCACTCGCTGCTGTTGGTGCCCAGAATGTCACATCACTGTAAAGAACTCCATTCTGCTTTTGTTTTGTTGTTTTTTGTTTTTTTTAACCTTTATTTATATTTTTATAGTTGAGTGTTTGCCTGCATATGTCTGTGTGCAATAATACCTCTATTGGGCAGATGAGGGCAGCAAAGGCCTGGGGCTGGAATTACAGCAGTTGGTTTACTTCCATATGGTTTTTGGGAACAGAGCCTGGGTCTTCTGGAAAAACATCCTGTGCTCTTAACAGTGGGAAGTATCTAGTACCACTCTTTTAATTTAAAATGTACTTTTCTACATTTTCAATGAAATAGTTTACATCAATTCCCTACTCCTTTCTTGCCTCCAGCCTTTCTAAAGTTCTGCCCTTCCAACTTCTTCCTTGCTAAATACATATAAATACGTAAAAATGTATGAATACCACCTGTTCAATCTATTTTTCTTGGTTGTACGTACATGGTTTTAGGAATGACCACTCTGTATTGGGTAAACAATTAGGAAACTCATCTCTGCCTGAGCCTAATTTCCCCTTTAAAGGGAGAATTCCAGTCTTTAATGAACAACAGGTTTCTGACCCCTGAATGACCTAGGCTGCTTTTGACAGGAAAAATTATCAAGAACAGAAAACATGAGGTAGAAGTACCCCAGCAGGTAAGAACACTGAAGACCCTACAAGCACCCAGGTTTCATTCCCACTACATATGGTCTTCACTACTTACTATCTGTAACTCCAAATTAAGGGGTTTTGAAACCTCCTGGCCTCCCTGGCCACCAGGAATAAATGTCATACAAACATGTCCATACAGGCTAAACACTCCTACACTTAAAATAATGATAAAAATTATTTTCATAAAAAAGTAACAGACATCTTACATTTAAAACTTACTTTTCAAGCTGTGTGTTGCAGGGAATACTTTAATACCAGCATTCAGGACACAGAGGCAGGAAGATTGTTGTGAGTTTGAGGAAAGCCTTTGCTACATAGTAGATACACACACGTACACACACACATGCTGGAAAGAAGAACAAAAGTGAATAACTGTGGGAAGCGGTCCCCCTGGAGGCTGGCTTGAAACACAAGGCACCCCACTTTTCTATCTGGTCTGAATGGACAGAGTACAGAAAAGGTCAGATAGCCTGAAGCTGCTCAGTTCTGAGAAACTGCCCTTCCATCTAACACAAACCTATTGCTTCCTCATTCCACATTTCCACCCTTTACACAGGAAGCCCTAGAGAAATCTCACAGTACTTCCTTATAGCTCTGAGGCCATTGACACTTAAGATTTCTTAACTCATTGGACAGACCAGTTCACCTGTCAGGTAGAATTACCTCAGATACCTGCTTACGCAGTCCCCCGCTTTTCTCCCCACTTCAAAAATTGTATAAATACTGATACTATGTGTTTAATAAATTGAAGGCTTGATCAGATGTTAATCAGACTTGCCTTTCATTTC
Source organism: Cricetomys ansorgei (assembly GCA_026225945.1). Taxonomy (NCBI): domain Eukaryota; kingdom Metazoa; phylum Chordata; class Mammalia; order Rodentia; family Nesomyidae; genus Cricetomys; species Cricetomys ansorgei. The sequence goes on from JAMJFZ010001522.1 coordinate 69,525, forward strand.
TCGCACCTCCTTGTCCCCCACTCCTCGTTCCCTCCTCTAGGGTTTTTTGTTGCAGAACCCCGCAGGTCCAGGACAAATAAAATGAAGGAAAAGAAGCATAGAAATTGAGAGAATATTGTATCACTAATGTTATTTCTGGTGTTTGCATATTGTGCCAATACAAAAATTTTCAAAAACAAATATTGCTAAGATGGTACCACATGCCATGAATCCCAGCAATTTGGCATCAAAAGCAGTCCAGTATTCATAAACTTAAAGGCCATGCTGATTGCAAAAGTCACTTTCAACATAAGATCCATCTAATAAAAACCTAAAATTCTGAAAAACATGAATACATTTTTGACTTATTTTCTTGTCTGCGACAGGGTCTCATCTGGAACATCAGCTGATATCAAATCACTAAGTACACAGTAATGTGTAATACATATTGAGTCGTTAGTTAATACTCATATATATGCAATCCTGTGCCTTGGGACATCATTCCTAGCATGAGTCTTCTATGGAAGAAGCTGTCAAGTAATTTGAAATACTCTGGTAAGGAAAAGAGTATTCTTTTTCACATATTATTTTTCTTTATTGAAAATAATTTTTCTTCTAAATATATCCTGATCATAATTTCCCCTCCATCTACTCATTCCAGTTCCTTTACACCCCTGCTCCCCTCCAGATCCACTCAAGTTCTGCCTCTCATTATGAAAGAAAAGGCTTCAAAGAGATAATAAGCAAATATAACAAAATAAAATAAAATACAACAAAATTATCATATCGAAGTTGGGGACCCAACAGTAGGAAAACAGTCCTGAGGGAAGGCACAAAAGTCAGAAACTCACTCATTCTTATGGTCAGGAATCTCAGAAAAATACTAAGCTAATCACTGTAATATATACACGAAGGAACTGGTGAAGATCCAGGTAGGCTCAGTACTTGCTGCTTCAGTCTCTGTGAGCTCATAGGCTCCTTGCTTAGTAGATTCAGAGGGCCTTATTCTCCATAGGGCCCTCCATCCTCTCCGGAAATCTTTCTGAATGCACTTCCTGGGTATTCTCTGAGCCCTGAGGGCAGGGATTTGATGCAAACTTCCAATTTTGACTCTCTCTCTTGCTCTCTCTCTGCATTATGTCTGTTTGTAATCCTTGTATATGTTTCAATCTGCTGCTAGAAGAAGACTTTCTGATGCTGACTCGATAAAACAAAAACTCATTTATGTGTATAACGGACTATCATTATGAATCATTTGACGGATTAATTTCTTAAATCAGTATTTTTTGGCTTTACTCAGCTATCTGGCCAATCTAGTCTCTGGTTCCTGGTTACACAAGCAGGGTCAGGTGGTCCTTAGGTCCATTCAGACATTTGCTGGCTATTATTTTATCGAAGACAATCAAAGTCTTTCAGATATTAACAAATTTATATATATATACTATTTATATATATATTTATATTAAAACAACACCAAAAAATAAAAAATAAACAAGTCAATAAATGATCCGTAGGAGCATGATGCATCAATATTAGGAAGTTTGGTGGGTTTAACTTGCAGCATAAATTCATTACAAGCCAAAGAAAATTTTCAACAATTCTTACAGATACATAAAATTGGAAAAACTCGAAATGCTCAAAAGGATTATGAGGAAATAGTACACAAATTGACACAATGTGAACTCTGAAATTGTCAAAGAGTTACGGCAATCTAGAATGCAGGCAATATTTATGAAAGAAAAGGCATGGAAAGAAAATGCCAGAAACAAAAGCATGAAAATATAGTCAAGTTTTAAACAAAAGACCTAAGGAAACTCAAGAAGGATTTTTCATGTATAGAAATGAAATAAACATAAGAGTTCACAACTCCCACAAATTTGCTCCAATGAACCCTTCAGTTAGGTTATTGATCCTTCAGGTACTGATATTTCTTCCAACTATAGAGGCCTGATGGACTAGAGCTCTCTCTAGAAAGGACATGATTACAAAGATCTGCTATGGCTCTGCAGCCCTAACTCGCCCTTGTGGTGTCAGGCCAACTCAGCCCTGCTGATGCCCACACACAAAACAATACCTCTGTGAGCACACTGAACAGCAATGTTACAAGTAACACAGCTTCCCAGAGCAAAGACAGCAGATCCTCTCACTCTCTGGCATCAACATTCAAGAAGGCTCAGAGGAAAAGGGCTTCAGCTCAGGTCACCACAGGGACCAACAGAACCACAGTCTGGCTCACAGTCCATCCCAGTCCCAGCAGGTAGGGCAGCTCAGAGGTCTTGCTCCTCCTTATCAGGGGAGAGATGACCCCTACACACTCACCATGGCATGTCCTGTGGTCTTCTTGACAATTCCTTATAGCTGCATCAGAGGAGACTCCTCCAGGAATCCACTAGCTTACCACCAGGAGTTACAGTGCAGCCCTTCTCAGAGTCCCTCATTAGCAAGGGCCACCCAGCATGTCCTCAGGACAGTGGCAGCTCCCCTCCTGGGTTAACAGAGATCAACTGACACAACAGGCCTTAGCAGAGGAGTCCTTCCACCTTAGGGGCAGATGGACCGCTAGTCTGGGAATTTTGTATTCTAGTAGAAATTATTTCAACTTTCCAGAGCACTTTGTTTCTCCCTAGATGTAGGGTACTCTGTTTTCACAATACATTGCACACTCACTGTCCATGGAATTCATTCCCTTGGAATCATATCCAGGTAGTCCTGCAGCCAAAGTTAGGTCAATTCAAACACCAACAACAATTAAAGGAAAAAGAGGATATGAATTTCAAACCATGAGGGACACACTGGGGAACGGAAAGAGAAAGTGGAAAGATATAATAGTGATCTTAAAATAATTTCAAAAAGTTGGAACAGTCTTTATGGGATTTGCAGTGTCCCCTCTTTACATTGTTCAAAGTATAGCCTGGGGTCTGAATCTAAAAGGGATTCAATGTTGAGAGCATATGTGTATTGAGTATCTGTTCCAGGCTGGACTTTCTTGAGCATTATCCAGAATTGGCTTCATACAATCAAAGAGGTATTATTATTATTATTATTATTATTATTATTATTATTATTACTATTCTCTCAAGTGTATGGAATAATTTCTCGCTGAGAAGGCATATAGATTCTAGAACAAATGCATATTCAGCCTTTTATAAAATTGCATCAGATAAAAGCTCTCCTATGTTGAGTCAGATGGCCTTGATCCTAGTCTGCATCTCTACAGGGCAACAACCTTTCTGTCCTCCCAATTATACTTCCAAAATTTTTAAATTAAAGGGCTGTATCATCACAGAATTTAAATTTACCCATTTGAATCACAGAGTCAACTGTCCATTGCAGTAACAGGAGAAGGATTTGCAGGTGAAGCATGACTTCTGCCTTCTGACCAGAATAGGAGAAATAGTTTATTCTGTACACTTCTAAGGAAAGAGGGTAAGCAGTAGTGATGTCACTGGCTGAATTTTAAGGTAGTCAGCTGCAAGGGTCATTGTTATGAAGAAGGGTATGATTGGGACAGGGTGAGCGATTATGTAATTTTCCAGCATGTATTCATTCATGTCCTGTGACTGAAGACAGACCAGGTTGATGGGTGTACATTTGGGGAGGTTAGCTTCTGCCAGTGTGTATTGGATTTCCAATTAGGGTACTCTCCTATGTGCAATCCTGCTTCACAGAGTAAAGTCAGCTCAGAGATGTGAGACATGGGCAACTGGCTGTTCCTGTGTGTCAGCTTTTAGATCTCGGCAGCTAACGCTGAGCAGTCCAAACAAGGTCAATCAATATTTTATTAATAGCATTCACTCCCCTGGTATGGGGAGGGCCTAATCTTTTTAAAAGTCAATATGGCTGTGTTATTTTTCAAGTATAGTTATCTATTTTAAAAGTCAATTATTAATACCACTTTTTAAATTACATTTTTCTTTTGTTCTTTCTCTCTCTCTTTTGTTTTCTTCCCTCTTTTTGGTTTTACAGCACAAGATTTCTCTGTTATAACTCTGGCTGTCCTGCAACTCACTCACAGAGTACTGAGATTGAAAGTGTGCAACAACACTGCCTGGCAAATTCCATTTTCTTTAATGCATCACTGTTCTAATTTCCACTTCTTTCTGTTCTCCAATGTTTCCCGGTCACTAAAAGAATTTTATTCCGCCAGAGAGTGGTGGCACATGCCTCTAATCCTAACACTGCAGAGACAGATGCAGGCAGATCTCTGGGACTTCCAGACCAGCCTAGTCTACAGAGTTCCAGGACACCCAGGGTTACAACAGATAAACCTTGATTAGGAAAAAAGAGGAATTTTATCACATTTTTCGCAAGTGCTATGTGTTTATTTATTTCTGATTAGAGCAACATCTCCTGTAGTCCACGTTGCCTCACTTTGTAAATGAGAATGGCTTGGAGCAAATAACCCTGCCTGTGCTGCCCACTGCTGAAGATAGCACCGCAACTCCTTCCAGGCTGGGCCTTGACTGGTCAGCAAGAAGGAAAAAGGGGCCCGTGAATGAGTGACCTCCAACCTCTCTGACATTTATTGGGGACTTAGCAATGAAGAGGCAACTGTTTAGGACTTATTTGCCTTCACTGATGAACACTGAAGCTGGTGTAGTCACAATGCAGAAAGGGAGGGGCAGGAAAGAGGGTGAAAGCTTTCCTACTGTGACAGGAGTTGGAATTACCAATGGATAGTCAGGTGATCAATTTTACTTAATATGGAAATATCCTTGATTGGCCATTTCTTGAGGTGTGCAGACCACGGAAATCAAGATTCTGGATAAAGAACAGAACTTATTCTGAAACCATCTTACTGTAATTAGACTAATTCAACCAAACAGAAGATCTGGACGAATTTACTTGCCTATGCCTAAGAAGACTTTCTTTTACTGGCTGAAAATAAACAGTTTGGTGGGGGCTGGGGTATGGGTAATCCTTGTTGTCCTCTAATACAGATCTCTAGCCCCTGACCTTGGCTCTGATAAGCTGTCCCTCAGTTTGAGAAGGAGCTGTGTTCCTTCTTTGTAGTGGTTAGCTGCTGTGTAGCTCACCAAGGAAGACAAGGAGGAATTTCTCACAGGAGTAAACCCTGCCAGACCTCAGCAGGGGAAACCATGAGTCAAAACCAGCACCATATTGGACAAAGGAAACCCGATTTTCTAATCTCAGGGGTTTTATTGACACAAAAGCTCCCCAGGTGAGCTAGTGATAGAACATGTGATCATGAGGATTCAAACATCTGTACATAAAGCCAACACCTGCAGACCAGACAAAATGCCAATTCCTAGGAACACTTCTGGCAGCAATGTACAAAACAACCATTAAACACAACGAAAAATAAACTCCTGCAACACTTCTCCATGAGGGCCTCACAGAAAGCCTTTCTTGATTGGGCCAGCACTCAAGACACCAGTGTTTTGCCTTTTCAAATAGTTGTCACCAGGGGTCATCTTGCCCATCTGGCAGAACTATGCTTTCCTCAAGAAGGAAAATGGATCTTTATGGTACATCAGGACATAATGTTGGCTGTGACCCTGTACTGACCTATTGACCAGCTTCTTAGAGGCCTGTTCTTTGACATTGGGATGGACCTAATGGCTGGTTGTAAAACAGGGTTTTCTTTTTTTATTGTAAGTTGGAGTCAAATGTCTAGACAGTCCTGGTGAATAAACATGTGCATCCTACCATCCTAATCTCTAACCGGACTGGTTAGCATGCTACTGACTTTATGGTGTTTTAGAGGCAGCCTGCCTTTGCTATATTTTACAGTGTGACTTGCTTAGAGGACCAGCGCCCCTAGCGGCTACCTAGTGACAATGCACTGACTTTGCCTCTGTACTGTCAGGAAGCCATTCTCCCAGAATTCTGTCTTTCACTAGCTTCCTTATCTGGTCACTAACTTCCTCCCGGGGTTCTGACCAATCAGAGAGATAACCTACTTCCTATAAAATGGCCTGCTGACCATCTCCCGTGTTTCTGTTCCTTCCTAGGCCCTAGTCTGCCTGTTTTGCTGGAGCTATGTTTTTCTTCTGACGTCATTATGTAACCTAAGGAGAAATAAAACTACTTTATGATCATAACAGATTTTTCTCAGCGACTATTTGAGCAATTTGAATCTAACATTACTATCTCCTAAGCATCTGAAAATCCCGGAAGTAATAAATTCTACTCTTTTAGATCACAGCATGGTAAAGGTTGCTATCCAAAACCTGAGAAGCCATTCACAGCCGCCACAACATTCATTGCAAATGGATCTTACACCTAAATGAGAAGTGTGCAAACTCTACAAGATACCCGAGAGCCCAGGCCACTGCGACTCCGGCAACGCGCAGGAGTCGGATGCACAGAAGCACGGCGCTGTTGACTCTAGATATCTCCGCACACAGGGCCCGCTCCCAGGGCTCGGTGCACACGCAGCCCGCAGAGCGAAGTTAGTGAGCGGTGGCTGCCCGCCCGGAGTTCCCAGGACCTCACCTGACGCCGCGCCGGCTGCCGGTTCGCGAGGCGCCCCGCAGAGGACCGCAGCTCCCGCAGCTCAGCCTTCCGCTCCTCCCCGTGCGGGGACCGCGGCCCTGCGCTCACCATTCCGCCGCTTCGGAGACCGCCCCGCTTCCTCACGACTCCTGGTGGACAGGCGCACAGCACAACACAGCAAACCGGAACCCGCCGGTCCGCCACGGGGCGGAGCCTGCAGCGGGGCGCCTAGAGCATCTCCCCACCCCTTCTGACTGGCAGGTCCGCCAGGAGGCTCTGATTGGCTGCTGTGGTTAGAGTGACAGGAGCACCGCCCTTAGGGTTAGACTGTGTTAAAGGGACACAGCCTGCTTCCACTCCAGGCCCAGACTTTCCCCGAATCTGCAGAGATGGGCGTTTCTGCAGCACTATGCCTGCCCTACAGGAGCTGACCCTGCTGTCTTCCTGCGCTCAGTACCACTTCCCCTAGAAACAAGGTGACCAGTTTACACAGCCCATTACACAACTTGCTGTTGAGTTATTTCCCTCTCCCACAGATGGAAGGGTGCCCAGAGTATTAATGATTAAAGAGAGATTTTAGGACCCTGGATTTTTTTCCCTGTGGCTTCGGGCTGAGATCAGTTGAACTGAAGCTACTTTTTAACAGGTAGGCAGTAGACTTCAGACAACACTGAGAGAAAAGCAGGAATCTGACCACAAACAGGATGGATGAAAGGTTTTTCTCCCACCAGATGGCTCCATTCCTGTAGAAGCTTTCTTCCTAAAATTCAGGTCGACCTCTATGCAGGTGAATAAGAACTGTAAGTGTAGTCTCTATGGTAACTTGAATACTTAGCCAGAAATTGAGAGATGAAGAATGCCTTACATGAGCATATTGTTAACTAGCACATCTTTCTGAGTTCTAAGGTGAAGACAACACAGCAGTATTTGTCAAGGTTTGCTAGATGACCAAATCTGATAGAATGAATCTGTGTATGTAGAAAGTGGAGGTATTAGAATGTGTCACAGGCTGTGGTACAGCTAGTATACAAATGGCCGTCTACCAAGGAAATTTGAAGATTCCTGTAGATGTTCATAAGGCTGGTTGTCTCATCTGGTCTTCTGTTACACCAGAATTCCGAAGAAGTAGGCTCTAATGTATTTCCTAGCCACAGCTCCAGCACGCAGGCAAAGAGCAGCTTTCCTTCTTCCATATCCTGTATGTAGGCTGGTAGCAGAAAGTGTGGCTCTGACTAAAGGTGGATCATGCTACCCAAAAGATCCTGCTTAAAAGTGCATTATTCCATGACAATCGATTTAATTTAGAAAAAAAATCCTTCACAGGTGTGGACAGCTGATTCGGTGTTAGCTAATTCCAGAGGTAGTCAGTTTTATTCCAAGAATAACCAGCACAATATCCAAGATAGGAGAACTGGACCAGGAGTGCATGGAAGTCATTTCCAAATGATTTTCCTCAACAAAGGAAGTGTGTGCATTTGGGGAGTCTGGACATGTTTTGCTTATTCCTAAGCATGCTCAGCTAACAAATCCACTGCTGAACGTGGTTACAATGTAACACCAGAGATATTTGGGTGCATTCCTGGCTCAACATCATGCAACAACATGTGTAAATTATGAAAATGATGGAAAGAAATGGCTCTGGTAAGGAACATCTTCTACTGAAAATTCTGAGCTGAAAATCAAGTAAGTGATACTGTAAAAGTAGATTGATTAGGAACCAATGCAAACCAGTACTCATGATGCATGAACTAAGAGATAGAAGTACCAGTGCCACAATTCTCACCAGAACAAAGGGCACAAACAGAAAAACATTAAGGTAAATACACCTATGAATAGTGTGGATGCTGTTCTTCCATAGACAGCTATGCTGAGTGATTTTCACATCCGATCTAAGGTGCTTTTGGTTCTGATCAGGCTGCCTAAAAAGAAAGTCACAGCTGCTTCCAAGCAGTACCAGAAAGACTGACTGCTGTTTGTTTCAGGGCTGTGGTATAAAGAATGCCATTCTTTTGTTTCTTTGTTTGTTTTTTGGTTCTTTAACCTTTTACTTTATGTATATGAGTGTTTTCAAGCATGTAATGCGTGCAGTACCATCAGAAAACAGAAAAGGGCAGAAGACAGATCCCTTGGGAAGGGCATTACAGCAGACAGGTAGCTAACATTTGGGGTCTCCAAATGGAAGAGAGTCTCTAAAAAAAAAAAGTGTTCTTAACTGCTGAGCTATATTTATTACCCCTCCTCTTTATTTGTTTGCTTTTCCTTGTTTTTCTGTTTTTCTTTTTTTTTTTTTCAAGATAGGGTTTCTCTGTTGTAACTCTGGCTGTCCTGGAATTCACACGGTAGAACACGCTGGTCTCAAAGTCACAGAGACCTGCCTCCCTCTACCTCCTGAGTGCTGGGATTAAAGGCATGCACCACCACAGCCCAGATCTTTTTTTATTTAAAATTTAGTTTATACATTTTATATTTATTTTTCTTCGTTCCTATAATACATATCAGCATGCCTCCCACCATCCTCCATTCCTCCCAGCCCTCCCCATCCTGCCTCGCCTCCCTACCCACCCATCCAACCCCGCCCCTGTTTCTCCCTATTGAAGAGAGTTCACCTCCCAGAATCACCACTAAAACAGGGCACGACAAATGGGAATATATCAGCCATCGGTTCCCATGTCAAGAGCAGACCAGGCAACCCAGCTGGTGGAAACAGGTCCTAAGGGCAGGCAAAAGCCTCAGAGAATCCCCCACATATACTCCAGTCTGCAAGTTTTCCACAAGAACCAAAGCCAGACGAGCACATAACAAGTCTACAACACCCTTTATGTTCTCTGTCCTATACTTAAGGCTCCAAGGGACTCAAACAGTGCTGGACTGTTGCCTCCCTGGAGCCTGCTCTCCTGATGTCCCTGATCCTTCTGGTCCCCAAAATGCCTCTTCTCCTTCTTCTGCAAGTTTTGTAGGGCTCTGCAGGATGTTTGGGCCTCTGCATCTATTCCCATCAGCTGCTGGCAGAAGTCTCTCTGATGGTGACTGGACTAGGTAACAATCCTAGTGCAGAACAGGACATCTTCAGGAATCATCTCCTGGCTATCCAGTCTCTAGTTCCTGGCCTACCCTGGCAGAGTCTCAGGCATGGTTTCGGTTCCTTGGCAAGGAATTCTGCCCTTCCATTGTCCCAGTGGGTCCTGTGGAAAGATGAGTTGTAGGTCAAACGTTTTGTGGCTGGGGGTGGTGTCCCTGTCCCTCCACTGGGAGTCTAGCTGGCTACATGAGATGGGCTGTTCAGGTTCCCCATCCGCTGTAGCTAGAGGTCCTCTCCAAGATCTCTATCATAGCCTTCAGTGAGTTTCCTCCGCCCTTAGTCTCCAGATCCCCCCTACCATTCCCCAGTTCAGCTGGCCCTCCATACACTCCCTCTTTGCATACCTCTCCCCACACCCAGCCTCCCCTCCTCCCATTCTCATCCTTCCCCACACAGCCATACTGTCTGTTCCACCTCCCCCCTCACCCTGGAGACCCCAAGGTTAAAACAGAGTCGCTCCTTGTTGTCCAGTCTATCTGGGTCTGTGGATTTGCAGTGCCTTTGTCCTTCGCTTAACAGTTAATTGCTACTTATAAGTGAGTACATGCCAAGTCTGTCTTTCTGGGACTGGGTTACCTCACTTGAAGGATATTTTTCTAGTTCCATCTACTTGCCTGAAAAATTCATGTTGTCATTTTTTTTTCAAATAGCTAAGTAGTACTCTATTGTTTAAATGTACCACAATTTCTCTATCTATTCTTCTCTTGAGGGGAATCATGGGTGTTTGTAATTTCTGGCTATTAAGAACAAAGCTGCTATGAACATAGTTGAGCACATGTCCTTCTGATATAATGGAATGTCCTTGGGGGTATATACCCAGGAGTGGTATAACTGGGTCTTGAGGAGGGTCAATTTCCAGTTTCCTGAGGAACAGCCCTATTGCTTTCCATGATGGCTGTACAAGTTTGTACTCTCACCAGCAATGAAGGAATGTTCCCCTTGCTCCACATCCCTCGCCAGAATGAGCTGCCATTTGTGTTATTGATCTTAGCCATTCTGACAGGTGTAAGATGGAATCTCAGAGTAGTTTAGGTTTGCATTTCTCTAATGGCTAAGGATGTTGAATATTTCTTTAAGTGTGTCTCAGTCATTGGATATTCCTCTTTTGAGAATTCATTGTTTAGGGTTAGGGTACATGACTTTCTGCTTTTAGAGTCTTGGTTGAGAAGTCGGATGCAATTCTAATTGGTTTACCTTTTCATGTTACTGGCTGTTTTTTCTTGCAGATTTTAGTATTCTTTCTTTATTTTGCATGTTTAGTGTTTTGTTGGGACCCAGGTTACCCAGACTATAGAAGCTTCAACTTGACAAGGTTCCCGGGCATCCTCTGTCAGGGAATTGGAATCCCTTAACTGCTTTGCCCCTTTTCTTATCTTTACTGTACAGTGACATAGGTTTCTCATCAATAATAAGGTCTGCATAGCCCAATAGTAATATCGAAATTAATCTTGAGCTGGTCACTATGGACTGGAATGAAACACAGCCATGCTATTCAGAAGTAAATTGTAATCACATCCGGACTTCCAAGTCCTGGAATGTGAGAGCGACCCAGGTTTATTGCAAGTGCATCATAAAGCTATTCCCAGGAGCAAATGCTGATCTTCCCAGGAAGAGATAAGCCTTAATAGATAGAAGCCAGAGAGCTTAGTTAGAAAGTTAGTGCACCTGGAAAAACAAGGAGACAGCCCTTCACTAACAAAGAATATAGCAAGCCTGCACCAACTTAAAAGTAAACATTCCCAGGACTTAAAGAGAGAAATAGCCTTCAACCTAGCCAGGCCATCAGATAAGACTAGAAATTTAGAGCTTTGACCCAGAAGAACAAATACATACCAAGGAACTAAAAAAACATAAAATCCTCCCTTGGCCCTTCTTGGCACCCTGAACTATGTGTGCAAGGCAAATGGCAATATAATTCAATCAGCAGTGACATCCCTACCATCCACTAATTAATCATTGTATCATTTACTCTTTGGTGATAACTGAGAAACTTTGAAGCCTGCAGCTAGGAGGAGATAAACACTCTTGCATTGATGTATGCCTGAACACATGCATTCTGTTACATAAGAAGTTAGCAGTTTTGCTCTTTCAATCAGGACAGCTCTCTGTCTTGAGGGGAGTCTTGTAATTTTTCCCCAATGTGGACATTGTTAATTTTTCTCTCTTAAATTTTCCAACTTCTAAGTCCTTTATTTTTATTACTAAAGAAACGCTCTTCTATGTCATAATCATCATAAAGTCTTTTCTATGTGTCCCACTAATGTGTGTAAGCGTGCCATTTAAAGGGTCCTTTAAAAGAGTGAAGTACTGCATTTACTTGTCATAACTTCATTGTTTATCCTCCTTCATGGAGACGAGGAACCCCGTGTGGACTAGAGCTGGACTCGACTCCCACAGTGTTTTATTATGCAGTGGGGGAATTTTGTTTTCTAGTCTATTCTATTTGGTGTTCTGTATGCTTCTCGTATTTTGTAGGGATGTCTTGCTTTACGTTTGGAAATTTTTCCTCTATGTTATTATTCAAAATATTTTCTGGGCTTCTGAGCTGGGATTCTTTTCCTTTTTCTATTGCTATTATTCTTAGGTTTGTTCTTTTCAAACTATCCCAGATTTCCTGGATGTTTTGTGTGAGTAGATGTTTTGGATTTGATGTTTTCTTTTATGATGTGTCTATTTCTTCCATAATATGCTCGACTCCTGAGACTCTTTCTTCCATCTCTTCTATTCTATTGCTATGCTTTGCCTCTCTAGTTCCTATTCTCTTTTCTAAGTTTATTATTTCCAGAATTCTCTCAACTTTTGTTTTCTTTATGGCTTCTATTTCCAGTTTCATGTCTGGAATGGTTTTGTTCATTTCCTTCAACTGTTTGCTTGTTTCTTCTTGAGTTTCTTAAAGAGATTTATTCATTTCTTCTAGTTGATTCTGTGTGTTTTCCTGGGTTTCTTTCATAAGTGTACTCACTTCCTCCCGTTGTTTATTTGCCTTTTCATTGATTTCTTTGAGAGATTTATTAATTTCCTTTTTAAAGGCCTTTGTTATCTTCATAAAATACGTTTTTAGGAATTTTTTCCTGTGCTTTGGCCATGTCAGAGTTTTCAGGGCTTGTAGTAGTAGGATAGTTGGACTCTGGAGGTGACATAAAGCCCTGTTTGCTGTTAGTTGTGTTCATAAGCTGATATTTAGGTGTGTGTCTATGTGTGTGCAGGTGTGTATGTGTATGTGACCGAGAATGTGTGTGTATGTGTGAAGAAGGGTATGAGTATGTGTGTGAAGAGAAAGAGAGAGAGAGACAGAGGGAGACACAGAAAGTGACCCTGTGTCCCAGTCATCCCTGTGGGCTGCAGCAGCAGCTCATGGACAGCTTGGCTCTGGATCTCCACCTCTGAATCCTGTGCTCCCCTCCTCTACCACAGTCCAAATCGCTCCCCAGCCTGGAGCTTGACTCTGCAGCTGGGAGCCAGGACTCACTCAGCAGCTGCAGGCCATGGTCCCAACTCCTCGCCCTCCCAGGTTCTTTCCTCTTCCTCCTCCTCCCCGCTCCCCTTCTTGCCCTCCCTCTATCTGCCTCCATTTCCACCCTGTCCAGCTCTCTCAAGTTTGAGGTCCCCAGTCTCTGCTCATATTTCACTGTGGAATCTCTACAATGGTGTTATGGGTGGGGGGGTCCCAAGAGGATTCTCCCCACTTTCCCTGCCCATCTCTGATTCCCAGCCTGGTGTTTTGGAGCCTCTCCACAACCAGACTCCCGACCAGCTGGGTGGCAGGTCCTGCAGACCTGCCCCATGCACACTCCACTATCTCAGTCCCTTCTGTCCCAGCTCAGGCCAAGCTGGCTACTCACGCCAGGCCTGGGCTAGCATCATGGGATAATGAAGATCAGCTCAGGAGTGCAAGTGGACTAATTGACCCACGGATCCTGATCCTGGGAAATGGGGGTGACATGGACCACTCTCCCTGCCAAGCTCCAAGATTCCCATAGTTAGGAGTAATCACAGATTCTCTGGAAATACACATTTTCATTTTCACTTCTGCCATCAAATGCATGACACTTTATTCCTGTGAGTGAATATTTTTCCCCCTACTGACCACGGTTATATAAAAACAAGCAAGGAACTAATTTTAAAAAATTGTTTGAAATAATTGCAGCTCTTTCCCATATTAATTCGTTTATTCATTTAAAATGATTAAAAGGTACTAGCTAACAGTAATGAAAGATATGTTTCCTAATTATAAAAACATGTAACTGCACAACTATGGATCGAGGAGATATACATGTATAGGATTGATGAATGAAAAGTGGGAGCTGGGCATGAAGAAGCATTTACAGAACAGGAATATATGAAAAAGGAGCTCATCAGAAGCATGAGAGGAAACTGTTCACTGAGAGAACATAATGCAAACACAGAGACTAGAAGACTGGCACCTAAGCATCTTAAAAGAAGAAATGGAAAATACACAAGTATTCAGAGATGAATGTGATACTGTGTGCAGATGCTATGCAGATGGTTGCAACTCACTGCAGATGGTTGCAACTCTCAGGGGCCAACACTGGTGTCTTCCTCAACTGCATTTTTTGAGACAGCAATGCTCCCTGAACCCAAAGCTCACTGTGTGGCCATGCAGATGGGCCAGTCTCTTCTCCCTCTCCATCTCCAGGGCTACAAATGTAGTAGAGAAGAAGTACTTGTAAGCAAAGAATGTAAACACACCTAGATTATATTATTATAATAAGACTTACCAGATGATATTGGTCAGTGTTTTGTAGCCAAATATTTTAAAGAACTTTCTGGTGTAGGTGTGTGCATGCACACAGGTGTGAGCATATGTGTGTGTGTAGGGGGTGGAATGCATGTGTTTGTCTGTGTGAACTCAGAGACCTGAAGATATTAGATCCCCTGGAGGTGGACTTACAGGCATTTACATTACACCCAGCTTGTTACCTATGTGCTAGAATTTTTCCACATAAACCTTCCTCCATCCAACTTGCATCATGCCCATATCAGATGGCCTTTATTTCTTTAAATGTTATTATCAATTACACACAAACACACACACACCAGAATTTGTCTTTTATTCCATAAGTAGCATTGCAATAATACTTTTAAAACTTTTTTTTTATCTTTTGGACTGCTACACACCTTGAAATCTAGCATTCAGGAGGCTGAGACAGATGGATCTCATGCCAGCCTAGTCTTCATAATGAGTGGCAAACTAGCTAGTGCTACATAGTGAAAACCTGAAAAAAATTGTGTATATACACACACATCAGAAATAAAACCAGATTTTAATTTAGTTTTAATTTTAAGTTTTTAATAATCATAATGATATTCTTAATTTAATTTTGTTCTAATTTAGTGTATCTGTTCGTGTTGCGGGTGGTATGGGGAGAGGTATGACTATGGAGTTCAGAGAACAAATGTAAGGGAGTCTGTTCCATCCTGCTATCTTGAGGGATTCCACAGTTGATCACAGATCCTCAGGCCTGCTTGGAAATGCCTCTCCTTGCTGAGCCTTTCTAGTCCTCAAACACTTTCTTTCTTGAAGAAGAATTTCTTATGTTTTTCCATTTTTATTTAGGTTCCAATAAAGTTTTTCTGTCTCTTGTTAAATTTCAAAATTGAGGCAGGCAGTGCTGGCTCAATGCCTTTAATCCCAGCACTCCAGAGGCAGAAATAGTAGGATCTCTGTGAGGCTGAGGCCAGCCTAGCGCACAAGACCTAGTTACAGGACACTGAGGGCTACACAAAGAAACCCTGTCTCAAACAACAACAACAACAAACCTTCAAAATTGTTTGACAAGGAGCTGACAAGATGGTTTAGCAGGTGAATTAGGCACTTGTCATCAAGCCTGATGACCTCAGTTCAATGCCTGTAATCCACATGGTGGGGAAAGAACACCAATCCTTACACTGTCTTCGGCTCTCTGCACAAGTATGATGACATGCATGTCACATGCACTCAGAAATAATAGCAGTACTAGTGAAGGAGAACAATGTTGTACCTATCTCCTTGAGTTTTAAGCTTTACCAGAATTGTATGTCAACAAATGTATGTTTATTGTTCACATACATTGTCAACAATGTATGTTTCTGTCGAGATTTTAAAGTACTTGAATCTGTGTTAACTGTGTGTTGCTCAAGGTAAAAAAGTAACTAATATGCTCACCCTAATTTGCTTCTAAGATTTATTAAACTCAGTTGTGGTATGTTATTAGCTGTGTATGTCTAAACATGAAAAAGAGCACTAGATTTTAATTATAGAGACTATAGTGTGGTACTAATTCTTGACATTAAAACAAGCATGTTTTTATCAGATGACTTGCAGGGTGCACAATCAGAAACTGAGGCCAAACAAGAAATTCAGCATCATCCCAAAGCATTGACTGAAGCCCAGGAGCTAGTTAGAGGAGTGAAGAAAATGTTTTTGATCTTCAGGGTGACACTAAGATATCTGCAATTTCTTGGGGGTCTATGAAGATAGCACAGGGTGACTTGATGTCATAGATCTCAGAGCCCAGAGACACAACAGTGGTCTGAGGAGTAAGAACAAGGGTCTCCAGAGCCAGGGCTTCTCTTTGCTTCTTCTCTGAGTCCATCTCAACCTACTAAACTTTGATTTCACATGGGTAAGATGAGGACTGTTACAGTGGCTTCTTCTTTCTCCTTTACACAGCTGACGTGAAGAGCATCAAGAATTCCAGCAACAAAAATCCTCCATCTTTAATTACGTGCTAATTACAGGCTTAATACCTCTTCTGTAGTGCTTGGATTAAAAGTTTCATATTTCATAACATTTCATTTTCAGATGTCTTCGGATATGAGATGCTCAGTGCAACACAAGCCATGGGCGGAAACCTACAAACTGAGTTATACTTAATGTTTTACTCACTTGGGGAGATTGGAGTTTATTTAACAAAATGTTGGAGGCAAAGTTCAGGGTATGGAATCTGCTGAGCTGAACACAGTGGCACATGTGGAGGAAAGAACACATGTGTGAGGATAGCCTGGGTAGCTAGACTCCCTCAAAAAGAAGGAATACAATAGAGCCTTCTTGTCTTGGGCCCTTCTCTTCCTTATGCCTTGACTGATAATCACTTGCCATGGGGACAGAGCTCTTCTCTGGAGCTTAAGCTCCCATAGGACTCCAGAGAGTCCTAAGATCCCGTGTATTCTTATGGCTTCCTTAGGTTTTATAAGATGTCCTTCCTGAGCAGAAGAACAATCCATATGCCAAGATGCTAGGAACTTCTTATCACTAATTCCTATCTTGAAGAAATTATTATCCTGATGAATCGTTAGGAGTGTAGCGCAAGGTAGCTGTAGTTAAGTGAAAGGAAAGCCTACCTTATGTAACACCCTGGCTTTCAGTCCCAGAACTTTTTTGATCAGGCCCACGTGTCCAATCGGACGGGGCTGAATTGGGAGTGAGGCTGAACTGGAACTGACACATTGTATCTTTAAGCTCAATCAGGAACTGACCTGACTTTATTCTTGGATTAGTTCTTATATCTTCTTCATCAGAGATGTACATGCAGTTACCAAGTCTATGATCACGAGTGACAATTCATACGTGCATGCAAGCACAAGGTTAAAGATGACAAGAGAAAAGGCATAGGTAGAATCACATGGTTCTTACTACGTGACAAAGAACATTCCTGGAGGAGTGTTCCTTAAGCATTCGTTGACTCCCCTGAAACAAGCCATCTCTAGGCAAGTCTCGTTTTATGGCCCATTCTTGCTCAGCCCATATTTCCCAATTGATAAATAAGCATATAGCATAAAGGACACTATAAAAATTTAGTCCCAAGGTCGGGGGGTTCTCCAAAGAGTCCCCCCTTATTTACTATAAGTAGCATCTATCTTAGCCTGGCATGAACATCATCTGTCCTTAGCCATCATGGGAAGTTATGGACTTTTTTTCCATAATTCCTTGTCTTAGGTCGGTACATCGATATATGCACATAACACATCTTTGAAACTACTTATTATGTTAATATACTTGATTGAGCTTTACACCACGTATTTGAACCTTCACTTTCCAGAAGGTAGCTATAAGCACTCTCATCAGCATGGAGTCAGGCCATGCAGTACTCAAGATTATTATCAAGCATATGTTACGAGCTTTAACATAATGTTCTCTTTATATATTTACATCAGAAAACACATTGCCATACACACATATATAGAGAAAAACCTGTTAGAGACATAGAAAACCAGGCCTGGAAGAACAGAGAAAATTCAGGACTTCCCCAGGGATGACTTGTTACTGTTTTACAATTTGTCTGCTTAAGCAAAAATCTGGGACAATTTAGCCCTGTGCCTTCCAAAAAGGCCACTTCTACAGTCATGTGCACATTTGGCAATAGAGGAGGCTACTGCAGTCAGCTGGGGCAGCTGCAGAAACTATATTGGCATTCTGGCTAGCAGCAGAAGCTGCTCCAAGTCTCCTCTCTAAGCTTGCACCAAGACCCATTTCCACGTAAACCTGCCCACATCTGGCCAGCTAGCATTCAGGACAGTGATCTTCAAATGAACACAGAACATACATATATTTTCATACATTTAAGCAGCATATGTACACAAAATAAGTCCATTTTGGAATGTGGACTACATGTGACTTGCTGATATGTGGTTTTGCAACCAGCTTGGCTTCCTTCCTACTTGGGGAAGAAGGTGGCCACATGGCTGGCAAAACGGCCATTGGGTGCTGCCATTTTTCCTACAGTCAAAGAGGATGAGTGCCATGTGACTCCACCACCAGCGTAATAAAGGCAGCCACATGTTACCACTCAAAGAGACAACTGATCTGTGCACACAAATAAGGGTGCACAGAGGAAACAGACAGAACAACAAAATCAAGACATTAACATTGGTGATCACCAAGACAAAAGTTAATCAGGCGTGAGAAAAAAGAAATGAGTGTTAAAGTAAGAGTGCACCCAGAAAAAAACAAAAAACTAAAACTAAAACAGCTCTCCACATGGTTGTATCAGAGGATCCAGGGCTTCAGGGCAGCATGCCAGTGTCCTGTGAAAACAAAACATTCCCTCTCCTGGGTGCCAGTGTTAATAGAGTCTAACCTTTAGTGTTTAACAAGTGTATTGGAAGTGAAAGTGGAAGCACTTTCTTTTATCCAGAAAATCAGATATATTGCCAATGTGAAGTATTTAAAATCTATATTCAGACAATAACCAAATGATATTAAAAATCTTGAGCATATGGCTGTTAATAGCAGGACCAGCTTATCAGAACTTTGTCCAGAATTCCATCAGTGTTATCAAGTATGCTCTTATACGTGTTTTAACTTTTATCTCTATATTTTAAATCACTTCCTCAGACCCTCACCATTTACTTAGCCTTTCACATCCTCAGATCTGTAATCCTCAAAATATTTTTAAACAGTTTGATGATTAGTTAACAAGGAAAAATTTTGTGAAACGAGTGTGAGCTCAAGCAATTACTATTTATTAACCAGGGTTTTTTGTAGCCCACTTCTTATCCTTTTCTTTATCTAAGAATGTATCTCATAAATCTGATTCTTGTGAGCAAGGGGATTTCCTTTTTTCCCAGATCCCACCAGCTGCTCGCTGGGTGGAGGCCCTGCAGATCTAGCTCACTGACATGACAACTGCAGCAGTGGTTGGAGCAAACACCCAAACCTGTGATTCACGCTGAAGAGCAAAGCGGGGTGGGGTTCACTTTCTCTCTCGACCACTGTGGCATCTCCCAGAGAATTCGGCTTTCTTTCAACAGAATCGAGAAAGTGATACAGTTTTAGTTGTCTAACCTTAGTTCCTCTATCCCAAAGCTTGTATTTTCCATTTCTGTTTCTCATTTGCGCTATATGAAGGGTTGAGCATTCCTCAGTGTTTTGCTGTTTCTCCTCAGACCAGAAGCAGTCACTGGCCTACTGAGATTTTTTTGTATGACCAAAGAGAAGAACCAAAGAAGAAAAGAAGAACTGACCTGCAAGGCGAAGCAGAACTGAACACCCCACCTCTCCAGGGTGCTATGTACCTCAGTCCTGAGGGCTGGGCACCCCAGTCCTGTTGAGATGTTCTCCCTTCAGGACTGCATCACCTCAACAGGGATGTGTACATTTGATGTGTAGACCTGGGTTCCTGAAAGCCAGTCTGTTTTTCCATCACAAAAGAGCTTCACTTTTCCATCTGTTCCAACCTAATAAAAATAAAATGACCCTTCAAAAACGAGGCAAAAATCCAATATTCCAAATAACTTAGTATGTAATTTATGCAAGTGACGGTCTTTTGAGTCACAAAGAGGTTAGGTATCTTCACTTCGCAAATATTGGTCACCTTTGGAAACATCTGAGATTGCATCCCTGGGTAAATTGTTCTCAACAGCTTTTGTGGTGGACTTTGCCTCTCAAATTCTCCAGATCAGCCAAAGAATGCCAGGAATGGAAGACCTTAGATGTCACAGTTAGGGCCAGTACAAGGACATTTCCAGAGCAATAAGAAACACTGCACAGACCAATGGAAGGAAATGCTGCAGAGAACTGAAAAGAATTCCTTTCATGGTCAGGTTATCCAAGGACTTGAGACACATGTTTGGCATGAAAATTGTGTACAAGAAATCTACATGAAATGGCACTGAGCACAATGTAAAGTATGAATCCCACTCAGCAAGAATAAGAACATTATTACAATCTGGGTGTCATATTTGGAGCAAATTTATTATATATCAGACAAGACCATGAAATGTGGCCAGGTCGATACCCAGGATTTCCAGAGTATGGCACCAAATTAGGTCAGGCAGGGGCCTATAAAGACCAGATTAACAAGTTTAGATACTTCCGACCTTCACTCAGTCAGGGGAAAGCAAGCATCCTGTTGTACTTCCTGCTTTGGTACCTCCCAACTCTATGTGATCAATTACATCCTGTGCAGTTGGGGTAACCAAGCTTGTTTACAGAAGTAAAAACACATGACTTGTTGTCTGACATAAGCAACAGCCTTGGACATTCCCAAAAGTTATCTGTCCTTGGGAAAGTGCAGCTTTCGGGTTAGAGGCATTTTTGTTTTTTAGATCTCTTAAACACAATAATTTAAATTTATAACATAACTTTAGAAATAAAATATGCAACATGGGAAAGTAAGCATGTAGAAAGAGTTCTAAAGAAAAAGTAAAAGAGAGGGAAAGTAGCTGAAGAAAGGAAATATTCACCCTAAACAGTGGGGAGCCATCTGTTCCAGCTATGCTCAAGGAGTCCTTAATATTACCTCCCCTCCCCTGCTAACAGATGTTATAAACCAAATGGACCCAATGGATGGCTACAGAACATATTACCCACACACAAAAGAATATACCTTTTGATCACCACCTCATGGAACATACTCCAAAACTGACCACATACTGGGCAACAAAGCAAGCCTCAACTGATACAAGAAAATTAAAATAACCTCATGGCTCATTTCAGACTGGCAGGGATTAGAGCTGGATTTCAACAACAATAGCATCAACAGAAGGCCTACGAATTCATGAAAACTGAACAACCTCTACTGAATGATTAGTGGGTCAAGACAGAAATAAGGAAAGAAATTAAAGCCTTCCTAGAATTCCATATAAAAGAACCCACAACATGCCCAACTTTATGAGACAAAATGAAAGCAGTGCTGAGTAGTAAACTCAATGTACAAAGTGCTTTGAATGAAAAAGAGGAGAGATCTCCTACTAACAAGTTAGCACCACATCTGAAAGCTCTACGACAAAAAGAAGTAAGTAAGCACACCCAAGAGGAATAGACAGAGAGAAATAATCAAACAAGAGCTGAAATCCACAATTTAGAAACAAAGAGAACAATACAATGAAACAAAGACTTGGTTCATGAGAAAAGTCAACAAGATAGAAAAATCCTTATGCAAACTAATTAAAAGATAGAGAAATAATAACCAAATCAACAAGATGAATAATGAAATGGGGAATATAACTACAGACACTGAGGAAATCCAACGTTTCATTACGCCATATTTTTAAAACCAGTTCTAAACACTACTGTAAAATATAAAATTTATCTTGAATCTTCTAAATAGATACCACCTACCAAAGTTAAATCAAGATCAAAGAAACAACTGAAACAGACCTATGAACACAAAGGAAATAGAGGCAGTCATTAAAGGTCTCCCAACCAAAAACCTCCCAGGACTGGATAGTTTCAGTGCAGAACTCTATCAGACATTCAAAGAAGAGTTATCATCAATACACTTCAAATTATGCCAAAAAACTGAAACAGGAACATTGCCAAACTTACTCTATGAGGACACAGTCACTCTGATATGCAAGCTAGACAAAGATTCAACAACAAAAAATGAGAATTATAGCTGGGCAATAGTAGCACATGCTTTTAATCCCCATACTTGTAATTTAGAGGCAGGAAGACCTCTGTGAGATCGAGGGCAGCCTGGTCCACAGAATGAATTCCAGGACAGACAGAGTTAACAACAGAGAAACTGTGTCTCAAAGAAAATGAGAGAAGGGAGAGAGAGAGAGAAAGAAAGGGAGATAGACAGATTAATAGACAAGATTCAATCATAGACAGAGAGATAGAGATTAATAGACAATCATGGACAGGGATTCAAGAACTCTCAAGAAAATACTCAAAAACCGACCCAAGAACATATCAAAAAATCATCCACCATGATGAAGTAGGCTTCTTCCAAGAGATGCAGGGATGGTTCAACATATGAAAATCAGTCACCATAATACACCATATAGACAAACTGCAACAAACAAAACACACATATTCATCTCACTAGATGCCAAGAAAACTTTTGATAGCTTCCGAATAAAGATCTTAGAGGGAGTAGCAACATAAGGAACATACTTATGCATAACAAAGGCAATTTACAGAAAGTTACAGCCAACTTGGAATTAAATGAGGAGAAACTCAAGGCAATTCCACTAAAATCAGGAAGAAGACAAAGTTGTCCACTCTCGCCACAACTATTCAATATAGCACTTGAATTTCTAGGTCGAGAAATAAAACAAAAGGAGATCAAGGTGATACAAATTAGAAAGCAGTAAGTCAAAGTATCTTTATTTGCAGATGATATGATTGTACATATAAGTGACAACAAAAATTCCACCAGGGAATGTTTACAGCTGTTTAAACAACTTCAGTGAATTGACTAGCTAAAAAAAATCAGTAGCCCTCCTATATACAAATGACAAAGGAAAACACCTGAAGTCAAGAAAGCAACACAAATAACAAAACAGATCTTAGTGGTGACACTATCCAAGTAAGTGAACGACTTGGATGCCAAAAATACTGTATGACATTACATCTTTGGAAAAGCAATTGACATAGAACTCAGAAGAAGGAAAAGATCTCCCATGTTCCTCGACTGGTAGGATTAATATTGCAAAAATAGATATCTTACCTAAAGCAATCTACAGATTCAAGCAATCTCTATGAAAGTACCAATACAACTCTGTAGAGACCCACAAAGTACAATACTCAACTTCATGTGGAAAAACAAAAACCACAGTATAGCTAAAATAATCTTCAAAAATAAAAGAACTTCATAGGTATAAACAAACCCAACTCAAGCTGTATTACAGAGCTATAGTAAGAAAAACGGCATGGCATTGGCAAAAACAAACAAATTGAACAAGGGACCTGAATCGAAGATCTACACAGAAATCTAAATACTAAGAGACAGCTGATCTTTGATAAAGAAGCCAGAAAATCACAATGCAAAAAGAAAAAAATCTTTAATAAATGGAGTTGGATTAACTGGATGTCTGCGTGTAGAAGAATGCAAATAGAACTACATTTGTCGCCCTGCATAAAACACAAGTCCAAGTGGACCAAGGACCTCAGTATAAAACCAGATACTGAACTTCAAAGAGGAAATGGGAAATAGACTACTGAGACATGAAAAGGCATTGAATACATTCATAAGGTTTCTCTCCAGTGTGTGTTCTTTTATGTACTTGGATGTGAAATGGCTTTACCACATTAATTGCATTTATCTGTCTTCTCATCAGTATGTGTTTTTATTTACTTGGAGATGAGTGTGACGTGAAAGGTCTTTACCACACTGATTACATTCATAGAGTTTCTCTGTAGTATGTGTTCTTTTATGTACTTGGAGACAACTGTGATGTGAAAAGGCTTTACCACACTGATTACATTCATACGGTTTCTCTCCAGTATGTGTTATTCTATGTTTTTCGAGATAATACTTAAGTGAAAAGGCTTTACAACACTGATTATATTCATACTGGGCTGCTCTCCAGTATGTATTCTTTTATGTTTTTGGTGAGTACTGTATTGTGAAAAGGCTTTCCCACACTGATTACATTCATAGGGTTTCTCTCCAGTATGTGTTCTTTTATGTGCTTGGAGATTACTGTGATGTGAAAAGGCTTTACCACACTGATTACATTCATGCAGCTTCTCACCAGTATGTGTTCTTTTATGTTTTTGGAGATAATGGTGCCATGAAAAGGCTTTACCACATTCATTACATTCATAGGGTTTTTCTCCAGTATGTGTTCTTTTATGGACTTGGAGACTACTGGGATGTGAAAAGGCTTTACCACACTGATTACATTCATAGGGTTTCTCTCCAGTATGAGTTATTTTATGTTTTTGGAGATAATAGTGACGTGAAAAGGTTTTACCACATTGATTACATTCATAGGGTTTCTCTCCAGTATGTATTCTTTTATGTTTTTGGTGAGTACTGTATTGTGAAAAGGCTTTCCCACACTGATTACATTCATACGGCTTCTCTCCAGTATGTGTTCTTTTATGACTTTGGAGATGACTGTTCTGAGAAAAGGCTTTACCACATTGATTACATTCATAGGGTTTCTCTCCAGTATGTGTTCTTTTATGTGCTTGGAGATTACTGTGATGTGAAAAGGCTTTACCACATTGATCACATTCATGCAGCTTCTCTCCAGTATGTATTATTTTATGTACTTGGAGACTACGGTGATGTGAAAAGGCTTTACCACACTGACTACATTCATAGGGATTTTCTCCAATATGATTTCTTTCATGACTTCGAAGCTGACTGCTCTTTGGAAAGGCTTTACCACATTGATTACATTCATAGGGTTTCTCTCCAGTATGTATTCTTTCATGTACTCGGAGACTATTGTGACGGGAAAAGGCTTTACCACACTGATTACATTCAAAGGGTTTCTCTCCAGTATGTATTCTTTTATGTATTTGGAGATAACTATTACATGAAAAGGCTTTACCACACTGATTACATTCATAGGGTTTCTCTCTCGTATGTTGTCTTTTATGTACTTGGAGATGACTGTGATGTGAAAAGACTTTACCACATTGATTACATTCATAGGGTTTCTCTCTGGTATGTGTTCTTTCATGACGTCGAAGCACGCTGCTACTTCCAAAGGCCTTTCCACATTGATTACATTTGTAACGTTTCAATCCAGAAGGAATTCTTTCATGAATGAAAAGTTGTCCGTGACTTTCAAAGGTTTTACTGCACTGATTACATTCATAGAGTTTCTGTCCAATATGACTTGTTTCATGACTGCAAAGAAAAACGAATTAGTAAATGCTTTAGCACATGGTGGCACTGCTCAATCTCTTTATCTGAATGATTCAGTTTAATCTTTTGCCTGATTTTAAGAAGATTCAGATTTTGAGATTTTATACCATGTTGACATCATACGGTTTCTCTTCATTATGGGAACTTTGGTGTTTTTAAAGATGCCTGTGATGTTTAGAGTACTTAATACATGGCTCACATTTATAGCATCTTTTTTTCCTGAGTTTTCTCTATACCTTTGAAATAACTCAAATAACTCAGTACTTTGCAACCCTGATTGCATTCATGTAAACTTCCCATAGAGATAGTCACACTATATTTGCAAATTGAAACAAGACAAACAGAATTTCCATATCCTTTGTAGTCACTGGGCGTTTCTCCATTGCAACTTTTCTTCTGGGAATTAATGAAATGAAGTGTTCCCTGGAAAAGAGCCCACATCTTTTCATCAAAATAAAAGAGTTTCCAGGATTTGCTAGAATAGGCAAGATTTCAGGGAGGTCATGGGTCAAGTGAAGATACAAATCGAAGGGGAACTACTTCCTATGACAACAGCCTCTCCTTGTCTTTTGGCACAGAAAATTAAGAAAGAGAAATGGGAAAAATCAGACTACGTTTTCACTAAACATGGTTATGAATAAAAAGGGGACAGGATAGAGATTAAGGATTGGTTATAGAGTAAAACAATATGGCTCTTAGATATTGCATCATTCCTGGACAGATTGGCAGAGGAAGACCAGTTTCAAATTGCAGAAATCCCTCAGAAAAGCTTCCCATATTGCTGCAGCAACAAAGGGCAGTTCAAAAAGCATTAAAAGTTTTGTCTCAAGTTGTATAACCTTAACCATAACCTTGCTTATACCACGTTAAGTTCATAATGAATTCTTCCCACTGTTTCTAAACACCATTATCCAATGACCACTGTGTTCTGCAATTTGTTCTTCATGATTCTCCCAGTTTTGTTGTCTAATCTTTAAATAAACTATATTAAAAACAGCATTTGCTCACAGAGGAATCAAGACTGCACATTAAACAAGATTGTGAACAAGACTGCACAGTCTCTGTGCAAGAGCATGGCCATGAAAAAGGAAATCATGGTATTCTGATCTTTTTTCTTTGCAGCCCTTGCATCCACCCATTAAAGATCCTGTCCTCCACAAGAGATGGGCTCCTGCACTTCTCAGTGATGTTCTGAAAGTCAATACAAGGATACGATTATCATTAGCTGTATTAAGAACTATTTGCTAAGTAGGTGGATTTGGACATATAATGATCACCTAATCTACTTGAATGTTTTTTTGTTTTTGTTTTTGTTTTTTTGATACAAGAATGGTATAAAACTCAATGGGTTGACAGTTCCACAGCATAGATCTCACAGGGTTATTATTAAATTTCTAATATCTATTAAGGCTTGTATCTTTTCCTTGTTCCTTGGAGGAATGCCAGGCAAATAGAGATCAGTTACCTGACATTGAGATACATGGCGTTGTGGGAATTTACTAATCATTAAGATGAATAAATTTCTGTTCCTATACTCTTACTTTCTGTTAAAACTTCTAGGGCACATTAAAATGTATTGAGAAGTACATTTGTATCAACTTTCACATAAAAATTACCTGTCAGGTCTTGTAGGACTTTGGCAATGTTCTTCAACACTCGGATCCTCCCATTTGTAGCCTACAACATTGTACCAGAGAATATACAATGTATTATTGGAAATCATGCATAATTAAGTTACTATCCCTGGTGAGCCTCAGAGTCATTCCTGATTTATTTAAAACAGTCTTCCTGTTTTACAATCAAAAGTAGAGCATTAAGAAACAAGAAACATTATAAAAAGTGAGTTTTCCCTCACTCTCTTACCTATAGCAGAGAGGTGTGTGTAGGTTTCCAACATCACATCTTGGTAGAGGCTCTTCTGGAAAGGATCTAGCAAAGCCCACTCTTCCTCACTGAAGTTCACATGCACATCATCATAGGTCACTGCATTCTTAGATAAGCCGTATATGTGTACAAAAGAAAGAGTGATACTGACATCATTCTCAATGTATACTTTGTTAGATTTTCACAGAATTTTGTGTGCTTCTCACTCTTATTCTATGATACAGAAGTACTAGTATAATCACCAAGTCATTTGAGAAGGAATCTGAAAATGAGATTCACCTCAGTCATCTCTGGGCCTACTGATTAGGATAAGAGATGTATACAAAGAGAAAAGGAAACAGATTATAAAGTACTGAATACACACCTGAGAAAGTGAAGGAACAATTACTAACTTTAAAAATGGGACGGGCAAACAGGGTTTGTTAGCTCATGCCTTCATTTCCAGCTCTCTGAAGGCAGAGACAGCTAACTCAATGACTTTGATATCATCCTGGGTTATGCAGTAAGTTCCATGAAGCCAGAGGCACATAGTAAGACGCTGTCCCAAATCAAACAAAAATAAACACACAAAACCTAGAGGGTCTCATCGAAGCTCCTACAAACACTTATGCATTCACTTTGGTTATGTATTAATCTCTGAAACCTGAAGAGTCACTCTTAAAACTGTAAGATTAATGAGATCTTCTAAAAAAGCATGCACACTGAAGTAGTTACAGACAAATGAAAACACTGGCAATGCAAATGTGGTTCACAAAAACACTACAAGGAAGGAGAGACAGTACAGCAGCTAAGAGCACCTGCTGGTCTTGCAGAGACACTGGGTCCAATTACTGGGACTTACATGGGTGCTCACAACTATCCATAACTCTAAATGCAGGGTTCGGAGACTGTCTACTGTGAGCCTCAGACACGGATCATGTGGTCCACATCCATGCATACAGGCGAAAACTCATACTCAAAAACAAATAAAAATATTCAACAGGTAGCAAGAATGTTGTACAACTTTAATTCTGTTGTGTAGGAGGCTGTACAGTATGATGTCAAGAATTCATGCCATCCTGGGCTGCAGAATGTTACCCATTGCTAAAGTTCAAAAGTCAAGAAGGGAGTGAAGCTCTGCACAACCGCATATGCTGTTTCTATATCTGTGCATTGACATGTACAGAGAAAGGAAATTCCAGGCCCATTAGCCTGTAATATAAAAACAAAAGTAGTGAGCATGTTGGTGTTCACCTTTAACCTCAGTACTTAACTGTTTGTGGTAGGCAGGGTTTAGAGATTGAGGCAGCCTTGTCGACTACAGTTCAGAAAGGCCAAGGCTAAACAGAGAAACCCTGCCTTGAAGCACATAAACAAAATAATTTTAAAAAATGAAAACATCAGATTAAAAAAATTCCTAAAGAACGAAAAGCAATTGCTTATACTGTATCTTAAGCTATTTAAGGATAGAGTCTATAGTGGTTATGGTAGGCCTTATCAGCGTGACAAGGAAGCTAGCTGGCTGGTCAGTTTTGATCACTATAATCGGTACAATAAAGAAGAAATGGAGTGAGGCTATAGACAGTCCAATCCCATCATCAGTGAAGAACTTCGTCCAGTAAGACTCCTGCTGCTAAACGATCTATAAGCCCCCAAAACAAAATCAACAAAGAGAGAGAAAAGTGTTCAAATACATCATCCTATCTGGGAGTTTTTCTTCAACTGATTACATTCTGATCTAGGCTAATGGACATCCCATGATGGAAATGTAGTTAGTCTAACTTCAAAGGCCCACATATTCTGTAACAGTCCCAACTCTCTTCAAACGTCCAAAGTCTCTTCTGACACTCAAGGCAATCTCCTAACTCTGATCTCTTATAAAATCCAGAAAATAGATGATATCTTCAAACACACAAGACAATATGTATTTCCATTCCAAAAGGGAGTAATGGGGACAAGGTGAGGAAATGCTGGATCAAGGTAAATGTCAAATGCTGTACCTCTGTCTCAGACAGATTTAAAGGGTGCAAATCCCTGCAACTTCTTATACATCTCTCTCTTTGGGTATTTTCAGTCCCCACACGCAGTTCTCCATGGCAGCTTTCTCATAGCTTTGGTATCTGATTTTCTCTATAGACCACAGACTTTTTCTTTCTGTCCCACTTGTGGCTCTTTTTCAGTGTAGACCTGCATGAGCCATTGGTTATAGCCATTCAACACAATCAATATTGTGTGAGCCCTTTACTTTTAAATTCTGCCTTACTCAATATCTCAGAACATGTGCAGAACAAAAAAGATTTTTGGCCAAATATCACACAAATCACTGCGAGCTTAACTTTTATGGAGTCTTTCCCTCTGAAATCTTATGGCCTTGACCTTCACTGTGTGCATTACTCTCAATTCTCCATCTTCAATGCCCTCCAAGAATGGACCACTATGCTCTAATACAATTATTTTGGGGGCCTTTGTCATCTAAATCCTGTTATCTTCTACAATCCTCCAAAAGACAAAATACCCAGGTTCTTCACATTAACAAAATCACTCTTGGAGTATTATTTTTGTTTTAAGTAGCTTCTTTGTTATTGTGGTTAAATCCTCCCAACAAAAGCAACTCAGAAAATGAACTGATATTGCAAGGTCACATTCTACCATTGTAGGCTCTTAGGATAGAAACTCAAGATAGCAATAAAGAAAAACCATGGGGAAACGATGTTGCCTTTTTCTGTGTCTTACTGAGTAACGGTCTTACGCTCAGGTAGATCTCTTATCCAACCCAGTCCCACGTGGGATACTGCTCTCTTCACTGAAACAGCTTTGCCACACCAAACTTAAATAACACAATCTTTTAAAGACATAGAAAACTGACATTCTGATCTAGGAATGCTCTCAATTGATGCTCCTACAGATGATTCTTGGCAATATTATGTTGATAGATGACGCTAAATAGGACACAGAAACAATTTATATGAATATTTGAAAAGTCCAACACTCTCCCTGTGCACTTCTATTCTCTCCTTTGCTAATTATAGAAACTTGGTTGGTCAGGAGGATTGTTCCCCCAAAACTGAGAGATTCATTTAGAGCATTCTAATGTATCAACACTGCAGAAAATAGTTTTGGCAACTATATGTATTTCATTCTCATATAATAAAGAAAAGGAAGTCTGTTAAGATCATTTACGAAATTTTTTCCCCTATGATCAACGGCTGGATGAAAGTAGACATTACATGAGCAAAGGAACACTGTTAAAAACTGAATGCAGGATAATAGGTTTTGATACATATATTGTGTGATTTGTATTATGCACGTAAACAAACTTATTTTGCTCTAATTGCCTTAAAAACCATGAGAATTGTGGAATAAGAGACTATTGCAATTTTTATGTGCAGGTTTGTATATGTGACAGAATGTCTGCCAGGTGTATACAGGTGACACACCAGAGAAGAAGCTGTCAGATCCTCTGGATCTGGGCTAGAAAGTGGCTATGAGCATCGCCACTTTGGTGATAGGATGTGAACTCAGTTCATCTTCAAGAAAAATACCTGCTGAGACCTGCCCAGTCCTGCGGCACTTTTCATCCAATAAACTCAAAGTCCTTCACAGAGTAACAACAAGTAAAAAAAAAAGATGCTTAACTAAATAAATACACCAGTGACCATTGGGAATATGAGATGAGGTACCAGTATTAATACATTGGGTATGTTTTATTGGGAGCATGAATTCAATACAATCCAAATTAAATTCCAAACATTTACAGAAGAAAAACTGATTCCAAAACTACACGCAAAGTGGAAAGATTCATAATGCTCAATAGGATTATGAATAAAAAGTACATATTGACACAATGAGACCTTTGATCTTGCTAACAAGTTACGATAATCAAACGTGTACATTATTTTTAGGTAAAAGGGTGTAACAGAAAGAAGAATCCACCAACAAAGCATAAAAATATAGCCAAGATTTAAACCAAAGACTTAAGGAAACTCTGCCTGGAAAGGTGTGATTTGGGCCAATGGTAGCCAATGTGGTATGGGTCTACTTGTATACAAATTAGATAAACACAGACTTCACAACCACAGAAAATTATGTCAAACTGACCACTAAACTGTTATGTTACTGTTCCTCCAGCTATTGATATTTTTTCCAAACAGAGAGGCCCTATGTTCTAGACCTCTCTCTGGAAAGAAAGAGAACAGAAAATTCTGCTGTGGCTTAGCAGGTCCTCACACTTCTTATGATTTCTGAAAAATCCACAAATGCCCACACACAAAACAATGTTGAAGAATACTTAAATGTCTGCTACCTGAATGATATATGGGAGCTGTGCTACCCACCCATTCAACCCAATGTACATTGAAAAGTCTCTCCAGCTCTGAAATGCTTTTCATGTCCTGAAATTGAATTTCCCTGAATCACACTATTGTGGCTAGTGAAGCAGGAAGTTGAAAGGATTCTAATCAAGTACTGCTCAATGATGATCCCCATAACCTCCTTTCTGCCTCTTTCTAAACTGTTTGTAACTTTATAACACAAACCTGAAAGTGGAATGCAATGTGGCTTTCAGAACTTCTAGAACCCAGACTTTTGTTTAACAGACTGTCTTCTAACTACACACCGCAAGCAAAGCCTGTGTGTACACCCTGGACAGTGATGTTACAAGCACCACGGCTTCCCACAGCCAAAGCTGCAGAGCCTCCCTTTGCCTGGAAATCTACACTCAGGGAGGTTTAGAATCCAAGGGCATCTGCTCAGATCACCACATGGACCAAAAGAACTACATCCTAGCTCACATTTCATCATAGTCCCAGGAGTTGTGATGCTCACTGGACTTGTTCCTCCTGGTCAGGTAACAGTGGGCCCCACATTCACCATGGCATGGCTTGTGGCATCTCCACAGTTCCCTATAGCAGCAACAGAGGAGAATCCAGAAAAGAACCCACAAGTTACCTCCCTCAGCCTCTCCTGACTGCCAGGCATTCCTCGAGTTTTTCACTAGTTAGGACCACACAGCTGGGCCTCAAGACACTTAAGGCTCTACTACTGCATGAGCAGAGATCAAATTATAGCACAGATATTCCCAGCTCTGCCCTTCCACTTTAGGAGTACACAGGGCCCTCTCCTGGGAAATTCATATTTTAGCATTAATTCATCCAGTCTCCACCTGCATTTCCTGTGTTTGGATATTTTGTTTCCATAATCCATTCCACAATAAATGTCCAAGAAAGTCATCCCTGGGATACAGGAGTCACTGCAATAAAAAGAAATGAATAAATGAGCAGCACATGAGGAAAATGGAATGAGGTTCTTGATGACCGGGAAACATTGGAGAACAGAAACAAATAGAGATTAGAGCAGTGATGCATTCAAAAAATGAAATTTAAAATGTGATACCAATAACTGACTTTTTAGAAAGATAAGTATAATTGGAAACAGGCTTAGCTCAATTTATTTGCAAAGAGTAGGCTCCTCCCTGGTATGGAGGATGCCATTAATAAGATCCTGATTG
This sequence comes from Cricetomys ansorgei, assembly GCA_026225945.1. Lineage (NCBI taxonomy): Eukaryota > Metazoa > Chordata > Mammalia > Rodentia > Nesomyidae > Cricetomys > Cricetomys ansorgei. The sequence continues at coordinate 101,968 of JAMJFZ010001522.1, forward strand.
ACATTGGTCTTAGGCACAATGTTAGCTAATGAGACTGACAACTGACACAAAACAGTGACAGTACATCCTGTGTCTCAAACCTCTGATATGACTTAACTGTGTCAACCAGGATTGAATATATAAGAGGAGGAGAATTCCCTAATTGAAAATTCAGTACTCACTGGTGCAAGCTAAGCTCCCAAAACTATATACCCGCCAATCTGTTCTGACTTCATTCACATGGCATGGATTAATACATGCTGGGAAATTACAAAATAATTCACCCTGCTTCTTCACATTGATGACATCTGCAGCTGACTGCCTTAAACTTCAATCTGAGATCTAGCTATTGCCAAATCTGTTTCACCCTGCAGAGTACATATTAACCTATTCTTTCAATACAAGTCTGAAAGCAGAAGTTATATTCCACATGGAAATCCTTCAACTGTGACTGCAAAAGTCAGGTTACTATGTAACTCAAAGGGTTAAAACTGTGTCCTGGCATAGCCCTTCAATTCAAAATTTAGGAATTTATTCAGTAGGACAGCAAGATTATTGCCCTGTGGACCTACAAACTGGGATCAAGGCAACCCTCCTGAGTCAACATAAGACAGCTTGTCTCAGAAACATTTTTTCTAAAAGGCAGTAGGTACATCTATTCTAGAATTAATCTGCCTTCCCAGAGAGAAATCACACTACTCAAGAGATTAATAAAAAAACATCTAATAACAGCATGCATCCAACTCTGCCTACTGCTCAAAGAGGAGACAACGGAGACCTTATTTCACATTACATGTATGCTAATGTCCTCAAGCTTTTGTTGGGGGGGAAGGGGTTCAGGCCCCAGTACACACTTTGAACAGTGCAAATAGGGATAAGAGACATCTTGTCTAGGCTCTTAGGTAGATGGGAGGTTTAAACAACAAAGATATTGCCAGAATTATTTCTTAAATACAACAGTCACCTGAAACAGCATGTCATTATCCAGTGACAGGTTCTAAAGTGGAGGTGCCAGGGGAAGAGAAAAATAGGAAAAGAAGAACACGAAAAAGATAGGAACTTGGCTCAGGGATCGTACACATCTGCCATTGTATGACAAGCAAGCTTCTGAAGAACAGAATCCTGTATACTACTTCCAGGGGGAAAATGGGAGCAAAGGGGAACTTCTCTGAATCAGCAGAAACTAGCACATACTGGGACAAACTCAGGAGAAGTCTAATCAAACAATGCTGAATAAGGCATACACAGGGTTCTCAAGAAAATTACAGACCAAGCTCACAGTGGACTTGGGACTGATAACCACAGGCCTATGTGGTGGGAAGAGCTGAACTCTGCAATCTGAAGATCCCTGAAGGTGCTAGCCCCAGATCATTACCAGTTCTCAAAAGCATAATTTTGGTTTTAGAGAAGGAGCTCTGTTTTTCACATCAGGGCTTAGGAAAAGCCCCCAAGGAGTAGGCCCCAGGATGTGACTGGCTCTGCCAAGCATGTTTCTGGGTTGGAGGAGCTAAGTTCCTTCTCTATACAGCCGGGCCTCAAGGATAGTCTTCCTTGACCAGGCCAGCCTCAAACCTTGGTCCAGGGAGTTGGAAAGACCACAGGGGACCTCACAGGACACAGAATTTGGTTGCATGTTCCCACCCAGCCTTGGGCAGAACCCACCACACTGGCGCCCAGGGCTCTGCCAGCCCAGCCACTCCTCCCTCCCAGGGCATGGCAGCCCCTCTCTCACCATGATAGGGTTTCTGAGCTTGCCTCTTGCCAACTCACAGGACGCAGCAGAATAGCCCATAGCACAGGGAACCACTGTCGCCTACTGAAACCAGGCTGCAGTACATTGTCCAAAAGACACCTTTGCCTCTTTGACTGTGGATCTGCCTGGAAGCATTGATGTCCTAGTGAGGCGTGACTGGCAAGAGTGAGAACCTTAGGGTCACGGTTCGCTGAAGGGACACAGCACAGTGGGTCCTGGCCCCGGTATCCACTCTAGGCCCACACTTTACCCAGATCTGCAATGATTTGCTTTTCGCTAGCACTTGCACCAGCCCTCTAATTGCTGACCCTTATAGTCTTCCTGCATTCAGTAGGCTCTTCCCCTCCTTCCTCCTGCACATACGGCAGCTAGCTGGCACAGTCCATCACTCAACTGGCAGTGGAATGAATGAACCCCTTCTCCCACAGATTCTAGAAGTTCGGAATGCCACATTCCACTTTGAGTTTTGTCTTATAAATGTTACAAATAGTTTAGGAAGTGGAAGAATGGAGTGGATGGGATCATGCATCAATACTTCACTAGAATGCGGAGATTCAGGGAAATTCAATACAGAAACATTCCAGGGCTCAAAACGCATTCCTGAGCTGGAGACACTTCTCAGGTGTGCATGGAGTTTGACAGGTGCATAGGGCAGCTTCCACATCTCGTGCCATAGACCATGTGGCAGGAAGCAGGCACTAAAGGATTATCCACATTGTTTGGGGTGTGGGCATCAGCAGGGCTGGGTTTGCCTGACACCACAAGAGGGAGGGAGAGGGTGCAGGGCCATACCAGACCTTTGTGATCACCTCCTTTCTACAGAGAGCTCTAGCACGTGAGGCCTATCCTATACATTTGGAAGAAATATCAGTAGCTGAAGTGCCAGTAATATAGAAGTTTAGGGGTCACTTTGAGTCAATGTTCTGGGAGTTGTGAAGTCTGTGTTTGTTTCATTTCTACACATGAAGAACCATAGATAGTTGGGTAACATTAGTCAAGACAAAATTTTACCTTACATCATTTGTTTAAAGTTTGACTATACTTTCCAGCTTTTCTTCTTGGCTTTTTCATTCTGTTCCTTTTTTTCTTTCACATATGTGGCTTTGTAGCATGAGCAAAGCTCAGAAGTCACAGTGTGTCACTCTCTGTACTATTTCCTCATAATCGTTCTGAGAATTTTCCATTTTTCTGGAGAGATCCCCTACTTCCTATCAAATACCCTGGTGACCGTCTCCCATGCTTCTGTTCCATCCTAAGCTCTGGTGTGCCTGTTTTGCTGGAGCTATGCTTTTCTTCTGACGTTATTACGCAACCTAAGGAGAAAGAAAACTACTTTATGACCATAACAGATTTTTCTCAGCGAAAATTTGAGCAATTTGAATCTAACATTACTATCTCCTAAGCATTTGAAAATCCCTGAAGTAATCAATTCTACTCGTTTACATCGCAGCATGGTAAAGGTTGCTATCCAACACCTGAGGAGCCATTCACAGCCACCACAAAAGTCACTGCCAATGGATCTTACACCTAAACGTCAGGTGAGAAGTGTGCAAACTCTACAAGATACCCGAGAGCCTAGGCCACTGCGACTCCGGCAACGCGCAGGAGTCGGATGCACAGAAGCACGGCGCTGTTGACTCTAGATATCTCCGCACACAGGGCCCGCTCCCAGGGCTCGGTGCACACGCAGCCCGCAGAGCGAAGTTAGTGAGCGGTGGCTGCCCGCCCGGAGTTCCCAGGACCTCACCTGACGCCGCGCCGGCTGCCGGTTCGCGAGGCGCCCCGCAGAGGACCGCAGCTCCCGCAGCTCAGCCTTCCGCTCCTCCCCGTGCGGGGACCGCGGCCCTGCGCTCACCATTCCGCCGCTTCGGAGACCGCCCCGCGTCCTCACGACTCCTGGTGGACACGCGCACAGCGCAACACAGCAAACCGGAACCCGCCGGTCCGCCACGGGGCGGAGCCTGCAGCGGGGCGCCTACAGCATCTCCCCACCCCTTCTGACTGGCGGGCCTCCGGACGCCTCTGATTGGCTGCTGTGGTCAGAGTGACAGGAGCACCGCCCTTAGGATTAGACTGTGTTAAAGGGACACAGCCTGCTTCCACTCCAGGCCCAGACTTTCCCAGAATCTGCAGAGATGGGCATTTCTGCAGCACTATGCCTGACCTTCAGGAGCTGACCCTGCTGTCTTCCTGCGCTCAGTACCCACTTCCCCTAGAAACAAGGTGACCGGTTTACACGGCCCATCACAAAACTTGCTGTTTAGATATTTCCCTCTCACACATATATAAGGGTGTCCAGAATATTAATGATTAAAGAGAGATTTTAGGACTCTGTATTTTTTCCCCTATGGCTTCACTCTGAGATCAGTTCAACTGAAGCTACTTTTTAACAGGTAAGTAGGGGACTTAAGACAACACTAAGAGAAAAGCAGGAACCTGACCACAAACCGGATGGATGATAGGTTCTTCTGCCACCAGATGGCTCCATTCCTGTAGAAGCCCTCTCCTAAATTCAGGTGGAGCTCTATACAGGTGAATAAGAAATGTAAGCGTAGTCTCTATGGTAACTTGAATACTTAGCCAGAAATTGAGAGATGAAGAATGCCTTACATGAGCATATTGTTAAACTAGCACATCTTTCTCAGTTCTAAGGTGAAGAAAACACAGCAATATTTGTCAAGGTTTTCTAGATGACCAAATCTGATAGAATGAATCTCTCTGTGTATGTATTAAGTGGAGGTTTTAGAATATGTCACAGGCTGTGGTACAGCTAGTATACAAATGGCTGTCTACCAAGGCAAAAGGCAACTTTCCTTCTTCCATATCCTGTATGTAGGCTGGTAGCAGAAAGTGTGGTTCTGACTAAAGGTGGATCATGCCACCCAAAAGATCCTGATTAAAAGTGCATCTTTCCATGACAAATGGTTTAATTTAGAAAAAAAATCCCTAACAGGTGTGCCCAGCTGATTGGGTGTTAGCTAATTCCAGAGGCAGTCAGTTTTATTCCCAAGAATAACCAGCACAATAGCCAAGATAGAAGAGCTGGGCCAGGAGCGCATGGGAGTCATTTCCAAAGTAATGATTTTCCTCAATAAAGGAAGCATGTGTATTCTGGGAAGTCTGGACATGTTTTGCTTATTGCTAAGCATGCTCAGTTAACAAATCCACTGCTGAACATGGTTACAATGTTACACCTGAGATATTTGGATGCATTCATAGCTCAACGTCATGTAAAAACACGTGTAAATTATGAAAATGATGGAAAGAAATGGCTCTTGTAAGGAACATCTTCTACCAAAAATTCTGAGCTGAAAATCAAGGAAATGATACTTTAAAAGAAGATTGATTAGGAGTCAATGCAAACCGGTACTCATGATGCATGAACTAAGAGATAGAAGGACCAGTGCCACAATTCTCACAAGTATAAAGGGCACAAACTCTGAAAGACATTAAAGTAAAAACACCTATGAATAGTGTGGATGCTGTTCTCACATAGACAGCTATGTTGAGTGATTTTCACATCTGAACTAAGCTGCTTTTGCTTCTTATCAGGCTGCCTAAAAAGAAAGTCACAACTGCTTCCATGCAGTACCAGAAAGACTGACTGCTGTTTGTTTCAGGGCTGTGAGTATAAATAATGCTATTCTTTTGTTTGTTTGTTTGTTTCTAGGTTATTTAATATGTTACTTTAGGTACATGAGTGTTTGCAAGCATGTAATGTGTGCAGTACCTTCAGAAAACAGAAGAGGGCAACAGATCCCTTGGGAAGGGCATTACAGCAGACTGGTAGCTAACATTTGGGGTCTCCAAATGGAACAGAGTCTCTGAACAACACCCAGTGCTCTTAACTGCTGAGCTATCTTTACTACCCCTCCTTTTTATTTCTTTCCTTTCCTTGTTGTTCTGGTATTCTTTTTTTTTTTTTCAAGATAGAGTTTCTCTATAGAAACTCTGGCTGGCCAAGAACTCACCCTGTAGAACAGGCTGTCCTCAAAGTCAGAGAAGACCTGCTTCCCTCTACCTCATGAGTGCTGGGATTAAAGGCACGCACCACAACACCCAGCTCTTTTTTATTTAAAATTTATTTTATGCATTTTATATTTATTTTTCTTCTTTCCTATAATACATATCAGCATGCCTCCCACCATCCTCCATTCCTCAGAGCTCTCCCATTGTCCTTCACCTCCACTATATAGCCTCCCCACCCCTTCTCACCCATCCAATCTCACCCCTATTTCTCCCTATAAAGAGAGTAGACCTCCCACAATCACCATTAAAACAGGGCACGACAAATGGGAAAAGATCAGCCATTGGTCCCCAAGTCAAGAGCAGACTAGGCAACCCAGCTGGAGGGAACAGGTTCCACGGGCAGGCAAAAGCCTCAGAGAACCCCCACATGTACTCCAACTTGCAAGAACCCAAAGCCAGACAAGGACATAACAAATCTAGGAGACCCTTTATGTTCTCTGTCCTATGCTTCAGGCTCCAAGGGACTCAAACAGTGCTGGACTGTTGCCTCCCTGGAGCCTGCTCTCCTGGTGTCCCTGATCCTTCTGGTCCCCAAAATGCCTCTTCTCCTTCTTCTGCAAGTTTTGCAGGGCTCTGCAGGATGTTTGGGCCTCTGCATCTATTCCCATCAGCTGCTGGCAGAAGTCTCTCTGATGGTGACTGGACTAGGTAACAATCCTAGTGCAGAACAGGACATCTTCAGGAATCATCTCCTGGCTATGCAGACTCTAGTTCCTGATCTATCCTGTAGAATCAGGCATGAGTTCTGTCCCTTGGCATGGAACTCTGCTCTTCAATTGTCCAAGTGGGTCCTGTGGAAAGATGAGTTGTAGGTCAAAGGTTTTGTGGCTGTGGTGGTGTCTCAGTCCCTACACTAGGAGTCTAGCTGGCTACATGAGATGGGCTGTTCAGGTTCCCCATCCGCTGTTGCTAGAGGTCCTCTGGAAGTTCTCTATCATACTCTCCAGTGAGTTTCCACTCCTTAGTCTCCAGAACTCCCCTAAGATCCCCCAGTTCAGCTGTCCCTCCATACACTCCCTCTTTGCATAACTCTCCCCACACCCGGCCTCCCCTCCTGCCATTCTCATCCTTTCCCACACAGCCATACTGTCTGTTCCACCTCCCCCCTCAGCATGGAGATTCCAAGGTTAAAACACAGCCCCTCCTTGTTGTCCAGTCTTTCTGGTGCTGTAGATGTCAGGGCCTTTGACCTTTGCTTAACAGTTAATTGCTACTTATAAGTGAATACATGCCAAGTTTGTCTTTCTGGGACTGGGTTACCTCACTGTGAAGGATATTTTTCTAGTTCCATCTACTTGCCTGAAAAATTCATGTAGTCATTTTTTTTCAAATGCCTAAGTAGTACTCTATTGTTTAAATGTACCACAATTTCTCTATCCGTTCTTCTCTTGAGGGGAATCACGGTTGTTTGTAATTTCTGGCTATTAAGAACAAAGCTGCCATGAACATAGTTGAGCACATGTCCTTCTGATATAATGGAATGTCCTTGGGGTATATGCCCAGGAGTGGTATAACTGGGTCTTGAGGTAGGTCGATTTCCAGTTTCCTGAGGAACAGCCCTATTGCTTTCCATGATGGCTGTACAAGTTTGTACTCTCACCAGCAATGAAGGAATGTTCCCCTTGCTCCACATCTGGCCAGCATGAGCTGCCATTTGTGTTATTGACCTTAGCCATTCTGACAGGTGTAAGGTGGAATCTCAGAGTAGTTTGGGTTTGCATTTCTCTAATGGCTAAGGATGTTGAATATTTCTTTAAGTGTGTCTCAGTCATTGGATATTCCTCTTTTGAGAATTCATTGTTTAGGGTTAGGGTACATGACTTTCTGCTTTTAGAGTCTTGTTGAGAAGACGAGTGCAATTCTAATTGGTTTACCTTTAAATGTTATTGGCTGTTTCTTCTTGCAGCTTTTAGTATTATTTCTTTATTTGGCATGTTTGGTATTTATTATGCAGTGGGGATTTTTGTTTTCTAGTCTATTCTATCTGGTGTTCTGTATGCTTCTTGTAGCTTTGTAGGGATGTCTTGCTTCAGTTTGGAAAATTTTCCTCTATGATATTATTCAAAATATTTTCTGGGCTTCTGAGCTGGGATTCTTTTCCTTTTTCTATTGCTATTATTCTTAGGTTTCCTCTTTTCAAAGTGTCCCAGATTTCCTGGACATTTTTTGTGAGTAGATGTTTTGGATTTGATGTTTTCTTTTATGATGTGTCTATTTCTTCCATAATATGCTCGACTCCTGAGACTCTTTCATCCATCTCTTCTATTCTATTGCTATGCTTTCTCTAGTTCCTGTTCTCTTTTCTAAGTTTATATTTCCAGAATTCTCTCAGCTTGTGTTTTCCTTTATGGCTTCTACTGGCATTTTCAGGTCTTGAATGGTTTTGCTCATTTCCTTCAACTGTTTGCTTGTTTCTTCTTGAAGTTTCTTAAAGAGATTTACTCATTTCTTCTAGTTGATTCTGTGTGTTTTCCTGGGTTTCTTTCATGAGTGTACTCACTTCCTCCCGTTGTTTATTTGCCTTTTCATTGATTTCTTTGAGGGATTTATTAATTTCCTCTTTAAAGGCCTTTATTATCTTCATAATATAGATCTTAGGAAATTTTTCAGGTGCTCCAGCCGTGTCAGAGTTTTCAGGGCTTGTAGTAGTAGAATAGTTGGACTCTGGAGGTGACATAAAGCCCTGTTTTGCTGTTAGTTGTGTTCATATGCTGGTATTTAGGTGTGTGTGTGTGTGTGTGTGTGGTGTGAACAAGGATACGAGTGTGTGTGTGAAGAGAGATATTTAGAGAGAGAGAGAGAGAGAGATGAGAGAGAGAGAGAGAACATTTGTGTCCCAGTCATCCCTGTGGGCTGCAGCAGCAGCTCATGGAAAGCTTGGCTATGGATCTCCACCCTGGAAACTTGTGTTCCCCTCCTCCACCACAGTGCAAATCACTCCACAGCCTGGAGCTTGACACTGCAGCTGGGAGCCAGGACTCACTCAGCAGCTGTGGGCCAGAGTCCCAACTCTTCCCCTCTCCAGGTTATCTCCTCTTCTCCTCCTCCCAGCTCCCCTGACTACCATCCTTCTACCTGCCTCCATTATCACCCTGTCCAGTTCTCTCGAGTTTGACGGCCCCAGTCTCTGCTCATATTTCACTGTGAAATCTTTACATTGGGAGGGGGTATCCCAATAGGGTTCTCCCCCACACGCCCTGGCCATCTCTGATTCCCAGCCTGGTGTTTTGTGGCCTCTCCACATCTCTGACCCTAGACCAGCTGGGTGGTAGGTCCTGCAGAACTGCCCCATGCACACTCCACCATCTCAGTCCTTCTGTCTCAGCTCAGGCCAAGCTGGCTAGTCACACCAGGCCTGGGCTAGCATCAAGGGGAAAATGGAGACCCGCTCAGGAGTGCAAGTGGACTAATTGGGCCACATTATCCCCATCCTAGGAAATGGGGGGAGGCGACATGGACCACTTTCCCTGCCAGCTCCAAGACTCCCATAGTTAGGAGTAATCACAGATTCTCTGGAAAAACACATTTTCATTTTCACTTCTGCCATCAAATGCATGGCAGTTTACTCCTGGGAGTGAATCTTTTTCCCCCTTCTGATCACAGTTATATAAAAACAAGCAAGCAAACAATTCAAAAAAAGGAAAACCTGTTGGAAAAAATTGCAGCCATTTCCTATATTAATTTGTTTATTCACTTACAAATGATTAAAAGGTACTAGCTAATGGTAATGAAAGATATGTTTCTTAATTATAAAAACATGTAACTGCACAACTATGGATCGAGGAGATATACATGTATAGAATTGATGAATGAAAAGTGGGAGCTGGGCATGAAGAAGCATTTACAGAACAGGAATATATGAAAAAGGAGCTCATCAGGACAAGCATGAGAGGAAACTGTTCACTGAGAGAACGTAATGTAACACAGAGACTAGAAGACTGGCACCTAAGCGTCTTAAAAAAAGAAATGGAAAATACACAAGTATTCAGAGATGAATGTGATACTGCGTGCAGATGCTATGCAGATGGTTGCAACGCACTGCTGACAAGCAGTAAAAGAGCTGCGGTACTGGGGCCAACGCTGGTGTCTTCCTCAACTGCATTTTTTTGAGACAGCAATGCTCCCCTGAACCCAAAGCTCACTGTGTGGCATGCAGACTGGCAGTCTTTTCCCTCTCTCCATCTTCAGGGCTACAAGTGTAGTATAGAAGAAGTACTTGTAAGCAAAGAATGTAAACACACCTAGACTATATTATAATAATAAGACTTACCAGATGAGGTTGGTCAGTGTTTTGTAGACAAATATTTTAAAGAACTTCTGGTGTAGGTGTGTGCATGCACGCAGGCGTGTGCATATGTGTGTGTGAGGGGGAATGCATGTGTTTGTCTGTGTGAACTCAGAGACCAGAAGAAGATATGAGATCCCCTGGAGCTGGACTTACAGGCATTTACATTACACCCAGCTTGTTACCTGTGTGCTTAGAATTTGAACGCTTGTCCTCAATTTTGGTTAGCAAGCTCTCTTAACCACCAAGGCAGCTTTCCAACTCACTAAAAGATTTAATACAGTGAAATATGAGAAGCAGAATAAATACAAACAGAAGAGTTTCAAGAAACATATTTGAGATCTAACGCTGGATTAAATTTATTTCAGTTAAATAACTAATGTTTATCAGGTAGTAACTCAGCAATTATATTCATCTGCTGTGTATTTGTTGTTGGGTAAAAACTAGATACTTTGGAACACCCAGTCAATTTTTCTAATACATTTATGGTTGAGAGTATTATTTTTTATTTTTAAATATTAAACCATATTTATATATTAAACTATATAAACTATAGTTTAAATAGGTAAACATATTTATTACATATTAAACTATATTCTACATTTTTCGACATAACCCTTCCTCCATCCAACTTCCATCATGCCCATAATCAGATGCCCTCTATATCTTTAAATGTTATTACCACACACACACACACACACACACACACACACACACACACACACCAGGATTGTCTTTTACTCCATAAGGAGCATTGTTATAATACTTTTAAAAACTTTTTTTTTTATCTTTTGGACTGCTATACACCTTGAAATCTAGCATTCAGGAGGCTGAGACAAGAGGATCTCATGCCAGCCTAGTCTTCATAATGAGGGGCAAAATAGCTAGTGCTACATAGTGAAAATCTGAAAAAAATTGTATATATACACACACAACAGAAACACAAAAACCAGAATTTGTTTTAAGTTTTTAATAATCATAATGATAATTTTAATTTAATTTTGTTCTAATTTAGTGTATCTGTTCATGTTGGGGATGGTATGGGGAGAGGTATGACTGTGGAGTTCAAAGGACAAATGTAAGGGAGTCTGTTTCATCCTGCTACCTTGTGGGATTCCACGGTTGATCACAGATCCTCAGGCCTGCTTGGAAATGCTCTCGCTGCTGAGCCTTGCTAGTCCTCAAACACTTTCTTTCTTGAAGAAGAATTTCTTATGTTTTTCCATTTTTATTTGGGTTGTAATAAAGTTTTTTCTGTCTCTTGTTAAATTCCAAAATTGAGACAGGCAGTGCTGGCACAGTGCCTTTAATCCCAGCATTCCAAAGGCAGAAATAGTAGGATCTCTATGAGGTTGAGGCCAGCCTAGCGCACAAGACCTAGTTACAGGACACTGAGGGCTACACAAAGAAACCCTGTCTCAAACAACAACAACAACAACAACAAACCTTCAAAATTCTTGACAAGGAGCTGACAAGATGGTTTAGCAGGTGAATTAGGCACTTGTCATCAAGCCTGATGACCTCAGTTCAATGCCTGTTATCCACATGGTGTGGGAAAGAGCACCAATCCTTACAGTCTTTGGCCCTCTGCACATGAATGATGACATGCATTTACACGCACTCAGAAATAATACCAGTACTAGTGAAGGAAAACAGTATTATACCTATCTCCTTGAGTTTTGAGCTTTACCAGAATTGTATGTCAACAAATGTATGTTTATTGTTCACATACATTGTCAACAATGTATGTTTATGTCGAGATTTTAAAGTACTTGAATCTGTGTTAACTGTGTGTTGCTCAAGGTAAAAAAGTAACTAATATGCAACACTCTAATTTGCTTCTAAGATTTACTAACTCAGTTGTGGTATGTTATTAGCTGTGTATGTCTAAACATGAAAAAGAGCACTAGATTTTAATTATAGAACACTATAGTGTGGTACTAATTCTTGACATTAAAACAAGCATGCTTTTATCAGATGACTTGCAGGGTACACAATCAGAAACTGAGGCCAAACAAGAAATTCAGCATCATCCCAAAGCATTGACTGAAGCCCAGGAGCTAGTTAGAGGAGTGAAGAAAATGTTTTTGATCTTCAGAGTGACATTAAGATATCTGCAATTCCATGGGGGCTGTGAAGATAGCACAGGGTGACTTGATATCATAGAACTCAGAGCCCAGAGGCACAACAGTGGTCTGAGGAGTAAGAACAAGGGTGTCTCCAGAACCAAGGCTTCTCTTTGCTTCTTCGCTGAGACCATCTCTGCCTACTAAACTTTGATTTCACATGGGTAAGATGAGGACTGTTACAGTGGCTTCTTCTTTCTCCTTTACACAGCTGATGTGAAGAGCATCAAGAATTCCAGCAACAAAAAATCCTCCATCTTTAATTACGTGCTAATTACAGGCTTAATACCTCTTCTGTAGTGCTTGGATTAAAAGTTTCATATTTCATAACATTTCATTTTCAGATGTCTTCGGATATGAGATGCTCAGTGCAACACAAGCCATGGGCGGATGGGCGGAAACCTACAAACTGAGTTTATACTTAATGTTTGTACTCACTTGGGGAGATTGGAGTTTATTTAACAAAATGTTGCAGGCAAGTTCAAGGTACGGAATCTGCTGAGCTGAAACAAGTGGCACATGTGGAGGAAAGAACACATGTGTGAGGATAGCCTGGGTAACTAGACTCTCTCAAAAAGAAGGAATAGAGTCTTCTCATCTTGGCCCCTTCTCTTCCTTATGTCTTGACTGTCTGATAATCACTTGCCATGGGGACAGAGCTGTTCTCTGGGCCTTAAGCTTTCATAGGACTCCAGAGAGTCCTAAGATCCCATGGATTCTTATGGCATCCTTAGGTGTTATAAGATGTCCTTCCTGAGCAGAAGAACAATCTGTATGCCAAGATGCTAGGACCTCCTCATCACTAATTCCTATCTTGAAGAAATTATTATCCTAATGAATTGTTAGGACTGTACCTCAAGGTAGCTGTAGCTAAGTGAAAAGTCAGCCTAGCTTATGTGACACCCTGGCTTTCAGCCCCAGAACTGCAAAAATTACAAATGGGGTACTTCTTTTATCGTGAATTTATACTATGATATAGGCTAATGTTTAATTACAATTAAAAAACTGTATAGCAATCTGCTATGATTTTGTATTCACTATGTGTTTGGCAGTAAACAAAGAATTTTATGTTTTCGCCTTTTTGTTTGCTTGTTTCTTTGTTTTGGACTGGTTTTCTGTGTGATTTTTAAGATTTGTTTTGTTTGTAGTAGTTTAGGGTGCATTGGGTTTTTCTTTTCTTTTCTTTTTTTTTTTTTTTTTTTTTTTTTGAGATAGAGGTAGCAAAGGGCTTTCTTAATAGACCAGGCTAGTCTAAACACATAGAAATCTCACTGCCTCTTATTCCTGAGTGCTGGGATTAAAGTATGTACCATCATGCCTGGCCCTTAGGACATGATCCTCACTATTTTTTGTAGTACTAGGAATTGATAGTGGGCCTTTTCGGATAGTAGGGAAATAATACCCAACCACTTAGATAAACGACCAATACTTTTCATTGTCTTGTATATGCAGGATTGTTGTGGAAGATTATGTTTAATTAT